>CAUYQG010198353.1:0-36711 GCA_963574415.1 Tarsius wallacei | reverse complement strand
GTCTTTGTCAGATATAAAGTTGAGCAATATTTTTTCCCATCCTGTGGGCTGTCTCTCCTCTCTCTTGATGGTTTCTTTTGCTTTGCAGAAGCTTTTCAGTTTGATGAGGTTCCACTTGTCTATCTTATCTCTTATGGTATGGACATCTGGGGTTTTCACCAGGAATTGGTTGTCTATTCCAGTTTCCACAAGGGTGTCTCCTGTGTTTTCTAAGATTCTGATAGTTTGAGGTTTTACATTTAGGTCTTTCATCTGTTTATAGTTGATTTTTGTGTGTGGTGATAGGTAGGGGTCCTGTTTCATTCCTCTGCATGCGGTCAGCCAGTTTTCTCAGCATCAATTACTGAATAGGTTCTCCTCTTTGGTGGAGGGTTTGTTGAAGATAAGTTGGTTGAGAAATTGCGGTTTTGCTTCTGGAATCTCTATCCTGTTCCATTGGTCTGTATACCTGTTCTTGTACCAGGCTGTTTTGATTATTGTAGCCATACAATAACGTTTAAAATCTGGAAGTATGATGCCTCCCACTTTGTTTCTTTTGCTTTAACTAGTCATGGTCGTTTATGTTTCCATATGAATTTCTGTATTGTCATTTCCAGGTCTGAGAAGAATGATGTTGGTAATTTAATGGTTATTGCGTTGAATCTGTAGATTGCCTTGGGTAGGGTGGACATCTTAACAATATTGATTCTTCCAATCCATGAGCATGGAATATTTTTCCATTTGGTTTTGTCTTCTTTGATTTCTTTGAGCAGTATTTTGTAGTTTTCCTTGTAAAGTTCTTTCACTTCTCTGGTTAGGAAGATGCTGACTTTTTGTTGTTGTTGTTGTTGTTGTTTCGTGGCTATTGTAAATGGGATCGTGCTTTTTATTTGGTTCTCTGCCTGTTTGTTGTTGGAGTATAAGAATACGACTATCTTTTACACATTTATTTTGTACCCTGATACTTTGCCACAGTCCTTTATCAGTACAAGGAGGTTTTTGACAGATTCTCTTGGATTTTCAAGGTATAGGACCATATTGTCTGCAAAGGGGATAACTTAACTTCTTCTTTACCTATCTGGATACCTCTGATCTCCTTCTCTTGTCTGATTGCTCTAGTAAGGACTTCCAAAACTATGTTGAACAGAAGGAGCGAGAATGGACAGCCTTGTCTTGTTCTGGTTTTCAGGGGAAATGCTTCCAATTTCAGCCTGTTTAGCAATATGTTGGCTGTGGGTTTATTGCAGATGACTCTTACTATTTTGAGGTATGTTTCCTCTATGCCTAGGTATTCAAGGGTTTTTATCAAGAAGGGATGCTGGATTTTATCAAAAGCTTTTTCTGCATCTAATGATATAACCATTTGGTTCTGGGTTTTACATCTCTTGATGTATTTAATTACATTTATGGTTTTGTGGATGTTGAACCAGCCCTGGGGATGAAGCCTGTTTAGTCATGTTGGATGATTTTTGAGTTGTGTTGTTGGATTTGATCTGCTAGGATCTTGTTGAGAGTTTTTACGTCTATGTTCATTAGGGATATTGGCCTGTAGTTCTCTTTCTTTGCTGGATCTTTACCTGGTTTGGGTATCAGTGTGATGTTAACTTTATAAAATGATTTGGGGAGAATCCTTTCTCAATTGTCTGGAATACTTTCAGTAGGATTAGTATAAGCTCCTCCTTGTATGTTTTGTAGAATTCTGCTGGAAAGCCATCTGGCCCAGAGCTTTTTTTTGGTGGGTAGGTAATTTTCTTATAATGGAGTCTATTTCTGGGTTGTTATTGGTCTATTTAGTGTCTCAATGGCTTCTTGTTTCATCTTTGGGAGATTGTGTGATGTCAGAAAGTCCTCCATTTCATTTAGGATATCAAGTTTGTTCCCATACAGGTGTGTATAGTAATCTCTGATCGTCTTTTGTGTTTCTTCAAGGTCAATTGTGATTTGATCTTTTGCATTTCTGATTGTGTTTATTTGGGCTTTTTCTTGGTCATTCTGGCTAGGGGTCCATTAATCTTGTTTATCCTTTCAAAGAACCAGCCTTTTGTTTTGTTGACTTTTTCTATGATATTTTTGTCTTCTATGTCCTGTATTTGGACTTTTACTTTGGTGATCTGGACTCTTCTGCTGAAGTTAGGTTTTTGGTAGTCTTGCCTTTCTAGCTCCCTTAGGTGATTTGTTAGGCTGTTAACTTCTGATCTATTTTCTTGATTTGTGTTCACAGTGATATTAATTCCCCTCTTACTACTGATTTCATGGCATCCCAGAAGTTTTGGTAAGATGTTTGTTTTCATTTTTTCCAGGAAATTTTTAATTTCTGTTTTGATTTCTGTCTTGACCCAGGAGTTGTTCAGCATCATGCTGTTTAATGTTCATGTCATTTGGGGTTTGCGGGAAATTTTGTTGGTGATGATATGTATTTTTATTCCACTGTGGTCTTAGAAGGTACATGGTAGTATTTCAAACTTATGAAATATGTTTATGCTTAGTTTATGACTGAGGATGTGGTCGCTCTTTGAGTACATTCCATTTGATGATGAGTAGAATTTATATTCTGTGATTGTTGGGTGGAGTGTTCTGTAAGTATCTATTAAGTCCACTTGGTGAAACGTCAACTTGAGGTTTCAGACCTCTTTGTTGGTTTTTTTGCCTCAGTGATCTATCTAGAGTTGCTATTTAAGTTCCCAGTTATGATAGTGTTCCAATCAATATCTTTTTTTAGTTTACTTAGTAGCTGCTATATAAAAGCCGGTGCTCCTGTGTTATGTGCATATATGTTTAAGATGGATATTTCTTTTTAGTGGACAGAGCCTTTTATCATTATGTAGTATCTTTCTGTATCTTTTTAAAGTTTTGGTACAAGATTTTTTTTCTACATGATTGCCATTCTGTGCAATTCATGTAGCTATCTGACTCAACTTCCTCACTCCTGGACCTTAGTAACCTTCGAGTGTTTAGTGCAGCACCTGATGTGTACTTGATGCTAAACACAGTTTTATTGGCCTGAGAAGAATCTCCCTACCATGAGTAGATGGCTTGGTCCTCTGAATCAGGTTTGTATATTCATTCCCCTGTGCTATCTTTTTCTCCAGAGCATGATGAAAATGAGTTAAGGTTTAGAAAATATTTGAAGAGACCTGGGGGGAAAATACATTCTGTATGAACCGGATGGTAATAATAACATTTTAGAACTGAACCTGTGATAGGTGAAGGGAATTTAGTTTGATTTGCATCATTCAAACTCAATGCTATGAATGGCTGGTAAAGTGAAACCTTATTTCTGAAGTTTTTGAACATTCCCATTTCTAGCATTTCTAACCAGGGCTTTAATATCATTTTAATGCAGTTTTTTACATGTGAATTAATATAATAAATGTCAATGTTGAATAGAATAAGGTCACATTTTACTACTTTGACCAGAAGTGTAATCTTCCAAGATTCAATTTTATTACTATTATAACAGTCATACTGGATAAGGTCACCAATATTTCTTTCCAAATGATATAATATATGACGACAGCCTTTATACCAACTTTAGTTTTTGTAATTTGGATTTATATGCTGAAACATGTTGACAAAGATATACCATGGACTTTTCTTGGTCAACTGGCTGCCTGGGGAAGATGCTTCCCTCTAATTTATGGGAAATTTGAAAATGAATAAATGAAGTCTTTGAAATGTAGCATTTTGTTGATCATATCATCCCCTTACTTACAGATAATTAAATTATTGTGACGTTTTAGGCTCCTACTTGAAAGGGAAAGGTGATATTTAAAGTTCTTTCAATAACTAAAAGCGAGACTTGTTCTCTATGCACGAGCCAGCCAGCTAGCCAACCTTCACAATTCATTTTAGTGACATGTTCATTGAATCAGAAGAGTTCATGGTTGTCAGAGATGGTAAAGGGCAACTAGCAAAGCCATTCACCTTGACCTGCTTCTGTAGCATCCTCACCAAGTGATCAGTCTCTGCAGGCACAGCTCCAATGGGGACAGTTAGAGTACCTACCTTATGACATTGTTGTGAAGATTATTAAGTGAAGGACTACATGGGAAATGCTTAGAACCACATCTGCCATTATAAGTGCCCAGTAAGCATAGGTTGCTGCCGTTATTGTTATAAATATTCTGTTGGCTACCACCTCAATAGACAGTGTATTTTCATCTCCCTAGGGAAAAGAGCATGTTCTTACATTGAGCCCAAGGCTACTTCTTTGTACTTTTTACTAACTAACCTTAGTTTTAACTTTAGGGATCATAAATGATAATGATGATGCTAATAGTTGCTAATTAACATTTATTGCATGCTTATTGTGTGTTAGTCACTATATCCAGAGCATTATCACATTTAAAATACATTTTGAAATGTTTCAAACATACTCAAAAATAGTAAAAATAATATAAAGGATGCCTGTTTACCTTCAATGAGATGTGATAGTTATTCAGATTTTGCCATACTTGCTTTATCTATCCACTTCTGTTTTTGCTAAAGAAATTTAAGGCATTTCTTAGAAATAATTTTTTCTCAACTATATACATATCAGTATGTATCTTTAAAAACTATGAAAATGTCCTCCAATAATGACAATAACATTATCATGCCTAATAGTAACTAGTATTATATATAGTAATTATAAATACTATACTATAAATAGTATAAATGTATACTATAATATATATAGTAATTAGAAATAGTAATTTATTGGTAAGTAGTAGTAAGTTCTTTGTTTCAAAATGTCTTTGATTGATTGGATTAGGATCCAAACAAGCTCCACACTTTAAAGTTGTTTATTATTTACTTTAGTGCTCTTTTAATCCAATATAGCTATGCCATTGAATTTTTTTAAACTTATTCAGTTGTCCTATACTCTGTTTTATAGTCTGAATTTGTCTGTTTGCTTTCTCTTCATGTTGTTTAATTTGTTTCTCTATCTTTTGTGTTTGGTGATAAGTAAGTTAGCTCTGGCTGGGCACAATAGCTCTCACCTGTAATTGCAGCACTTTGGAAGGCCAAGGTAAGAGGATTATTTGAGCCTAGGAGTTTAAGACCAGCCTAAGCAACATAGTGAGACTTTGTCTCTACAAAAAAAATTTAAAAATTCATCAAGTGTCGTGGCATGTGCCTGTAGTCCCAGCTACTCAGGAGGCTGAGGCGGGAGGCTCTGTTGAGCCCAGGAGTTTGAGGCTGTGATGAGCTATGATTGTGCCACTGCACTCCAGCATAGGCTACAGAGTGTGACCCAGATGAAAAAAAAATAGCTGTAAGGTGAACTTTAGGGTTGATGCTAGCAATGTGTGGCTATTTAAATAGCTAAAAGTAAATAAATTAGTTAGAATTAAATAAAATTAGAAATTCAGTTGCTCAGTTGCCCCAGCATTCAATTCAATGCAGCTAGTAGCTGCTGTGTTCAGTACTGTAAATACAGAACATCTCTATCATCACAGAAAGTTCTAATAGACAGTTATGGTCTATGGGTTACTTTCAGAGATAAACATTTATGGTAGTGCTGTGTGCTTTACTCATTGTGTAAGGAGACAATGTTTGGCTGTCCCACTCTTATGGTGCTGAAATTTATCAACAGACTTACATAATGACAGCCTGGTCCTCCATTATAAACTCTATCACACTTTCATCTAGAGCAGGAGTTCTTAATCTTTTTTGCTAGCCAGAAACTTTTGACTGTTGGCGAAGCCTGTGTACCTCTTCTCACAATAATGTTTTAAAATGAGAACAATTAACTATATAGAAATACAAAGGAAATTGATATTATTGAAGAAGGGTTATTACAATGTTAAAGAGCAAATTTGTTGCACAGTGAAATACGCACTTATTTTATTCCATAGTAAATTACAGTAACTGGTAGCAGGTATAATGACTACCATAATTTTGCAGTAGTAATAGCAAGGATAAGTAATTGTGGAGTAAATAATATTTCAAGATAACTAGCAATTGTAATGTTGACACTTTATATATATATATATGTATATTTAAAAGTGTGATTTATGCTATGACAAAATTATAGGCACTGCTGTTTCTACTATGGCTTGTTGCCTATATTTGTGATTTAATGAGATGCAAAATTTCAGTTAAAAGTTAGTAAAAATAAACATGTATCGTTTTTTCCATTCATGTGTTCTCTTTCTTCTATTTATGCACCCTTTGCTAAGTGCCCATGGGAACCCTCCAAGGTTAAGAACTCCTAGCCTATGCCCTAAATCATCTGTTAATAATTTTGCACGAGTCAGTTACGTCATTAGGGATTTAAAATGGTATGCTTTGGTAAATCTCTTATTCCTTTTACTTTTAGAGTTAGAATTCTTTAAAGAACTTTTCATCATTAGTGCTGTTTGTTTACTTTGAAATGCAGTTCTAACAGAATACACAATATACATTTTGCAGATGAAGTTATTGATAGTTTATTTGCCCAAAGTCAAATAGCTAAAAAGTGTGGAAATGGAATTTTAATCCAGATCTGGGTCACTCCATAGCCCAAATGCTGGATTCAATTTCTGTTCTACCATTTACTGGTTGGTTAGCTGCATCTTCCCTCCTTCTCAGAACGACAGTTTTGCCAGTGCTATAGCTTGAAAGTTGGCCCTTGTTTCTTCATTTCTACTTTCTTTGATTTTCTTTAGCCGTGTTCCCTTTTGTGAATGTGCAATAGGCTGTCCCTAGTGGTTCCCCAAATTGACAAAAAAACTCCATGACTAACCCTGCCAACAAGATCAGAGTGAGAAATCACCTCCCTCAACTCAATACCAGACTTGCATTCACAGTCTGAGATAAAATGTGTTTGTGGAAACAACATTTCTCTGTTGACTCATCTTGAGCTTATTCTTAACAAAAATTCCCAAGCTGTTTTCACACATGCTGCTGCAAAGTGAAACTTCTCCATCTTGTAGTTGAGCACATGGTAGACCGGACCTGGGGAGCTCACACTCTGGAAGAATACTCATTTTTAGACTTGTCTGAAGGCAGAACTTAGGAAAGGGAAGACATTCCAGATAATGTTCTGTTTATGGTTAGAAAACATTATCTAGGATAATAACAGTTATTTTCTGCTTTCTACTTATTAAAATAATATTTTAGCTTAATTATTCATTTCTTAATCAGACAGTAATTCATTTCAACAGTCATTCATTCAAATTGTCATTCATTTAGACCCACACTTTATATTTGTTATTATTTATTTTAGTACTCTTTTAATCTAATACTGTTATGCTGTTGATTTTTTTTTTTTTTTTTTAGCTGTATCAGTCATCCTGTAGACTGTTCTAAAGTCTGGATTTGTCTATTTGCTTTCCCTTAGTGTTATTTAACTTCTCTATCTTTTGTGTCAGTGAAAAGTAAATTAGTTCTAAGGTGGGCTTTACGGTAGACACTAGCTACACGTGCCTCTTTAAATAGTTAAGAGTAGGTAAATAAGTTAAAATCATATAAAATTAGCAATTCAGTTGCTCACTTGCTCCAGCCACATTTCAAATGCAGCTAGTGGCTGCTGTGTTGATCCAACTGCCCAACCACCATCTACCTGCAACTAACCATTCTTCCTTCTATTAATCTACCCATCTATTAATGTTCAGCAAGTACTCTGTGTACAGGATACAGTATATCCAGATACTAGAATACAGTTGAGAACTGATTCCTGATTCCTGTTCTCATTTCAGTTTCTTTCTAGAAAGGAAACAAGTAAGCTTAAATGAGTACTGTAATTCTAGAATTTGATACAGGCTACGAAAGATACAAATAAATGAAAAGTAATGGAAAAGGGATACTTTGGATGGGACGGACAAGTTTACTAAGAGGTAACATCTGAATTGAGACCTTAGACTAGGGCTCCATGTGCTGGTCTTTGGATCTAGGAATGAATAAGATATGGCCTTCATCTTTAAAGAGATTTTGAACCAGTGGTAGGTAATGCTCTATAGAAAGAGCATATAGGGGGAAAATCCAGCTACATCTGCATTCTCTTTGAGTGTCAAAAAAAAAAAAAAAAAGAAAAAAGAAAAAACAGGACTTTGACAGGGATTCTGCTTGTTTATCATCTACATGGAATATAGAACATTCATGGTGTTGATGTTACTCATTATTAATCTCCTTTCAGTCATATTGCGATGTACAAGAGAATACTTGGTAGAGAAATCTTAATGTTTAACAGCCCGATTTAATGACTCATTCAGAGTTCAGGAGGTTTGATAATGTGAAAGTTGTCAGAATCAAAATGGAGTCACTTGTGTTAAAAAAAAAAAAATCCTGACAAATAGAACTGGGAAGAGACCATGAAGGGAGGCTCCTCATGCATAAATGCCTGATAACAAAAACTGTCACAAAAGAATGCAAAAACTGCAACTTTGCACTAAGGCCATCACAACCTTACACAAAAAAATTACTTCTGTGAGGACATCTGCCCAGCACCTGCCTGGCCACCCTTGTTATTAACCCTAGTAGCCAAGGATAATGATCTCAAAACAATTATGTATTTCTCCTCATTTGTCCTTGAACAACCTTTGTCTTCCTTTAGCTCCCTGAATACTCACATGGTTTACTATGGTACACGTATTCCCATTGCAGTGCCCATCCTGAATAAATATCATTTTCTTTTAGAAAACCTCTCTGTGTTTGTTATTTAGGTTGACTAACATGAAGTTCTCGACTAAGCTATTTGAGGAAAAAATAGAATGTTGACTTTATTTTTGCCAGACAATGTGTTGAAAGAATTCAGGAGCATATGATGATGGGTGTACCCTTCCTGGAGAGAGTATTGGATGGTATATTCTCTTTTTAAATGCATCTTTTTTTTTTTTTTTGAGTTGGAGTCTCACTCTGTCACCCAAACTAGAATGCAGTGGGAAGCTCACAGCCACCGCAGCCTCGACCTGCTGGGCTCCGGCGATCCTTCTGCCTCAGCCTTCCAAGTAGCTGGAACTACAGGTGCGCACTACCATGCCTGGCTAATTTTTTGATTTACTGTAGAGATGAGGTCTTGCCAAGTTGCCCATGCTGGTCTCGAACCCCTGGGCTCAGGCAATGTTCTCGCCTTGACCTCCCAAAGTACTAGAATTACGGTCTTGAACCATCGTGCCAGACTAAATGCATTTTTTTAAAGTGACTTACAGTCCTGGTTTTCATAAACCTACTCTCTCTTAATATTACTGAGATGCAAGTCAGGTATGACGCTAGTTATCAGCGCAGGTTTCAAATTTGAGATCCATTAGCCATATATTTTATTTGTTTTATTCTTAACAGATTGGAAGTACAAGCAATCCTCACCTTACATAGCAGTGTAGGACTATAAAAATATGATTATTCTATGACTTTTAGAATTTGTCAGCTCATTAAACACTCTTACCACCAGTTATCAGAGTATAAGGAAATTTAAAAATAGTAAGACTTATTTAGTACATTAGAATTTAAAACATTAAAAACATGGAGAACTGAAGAGCTTTATTTGAAAAACAGTTCTTGAGTGTATTTTGAATGATGCTTGCCTTCTTTTTCTTGTCCTACAACTAACAATACAGACTGAGCATCTTTTCTATGCCTTAGTTAATTGCAATATTCCTTTCTAAGTTTGAATCACCTTCCAACATTTTATCCTTTCTGTTTCAATGTTATGAAATGTGAAATTTTTAAAAATGTGACTTTTTTGCTTGTGGCACTTCCTCTGGTACATCGTTCTCCTTTTCATTGTAACTACTTTGTTCATTTTTGTCAATAAGTTTGTCTTTATTAAATTCCTCTGGCTGCATATCTAGAATTTTTTGAACATCGGCATAGTCAGCATTCCCATATTCAGCTCTTTCTTCTATATCTTTCTTCATTTACCTGTGATTGGAAGTTCACTTACAGCATTGTCACTTTTTGTTTCTTTTTTTTTTTTTTTTTTTTTTTTGAGTTGGCTTCTTACTCCGTCGCCCAGACTGGAGTGCAGTGGCCGCTTCCGGCCACTGCAGCCTCGACCTGCTGGGCTCCGGCGATCCTTCCACCTCAGCCTTCTGAGTAGCTGGAACTACAGGCGTGCGCTACCGTGCCCGGCTAATTTTTTTGATTTATTGTAGAGATGAGGTCTCGCCTGCCCAGGCGGGTCTCGAACCCGCAGGCTCAGGCAATCCACTCACCTCAGCCTCCCAAGGCGCGGGATTACAGGCTGAGCCACCGAGCCCGGCTACTTTTTGTTTCTTTATAGCACTTTCATATTTGTCGGCCAGTTCTCTCTTTTGATTATCCATTTTTGTGAAATATCATGTGGGTTTATACTATTAAATATAAAATTAAAATTAATTAAAATAAAATACAATTAAAATTCAGTTCTTCAGTCACATTAGCCACATTTCAAGTGCTTAGTAGAGGCATATGGCCCATTAGGATAATATAGGATATTTCCATCACTACAGAAGGTGCTACTAGACAGCTCTGCTCTACAGGCAGTGATCTATAGTAGCTAAATTATTATGAATCTAAGGATATCAATAACATTGAAAATCTGAAATACTATCCCTCTCGATTTGAATTATTCTTTTGTTTTTTCTTTATAAACTAGATGGAACCAGATGAGATCCTGAGCAAAAGTTTTTTTGTTTTTTTGTCTTTTTGCTTCAGAGAGACCCTTGTGTTTTTTTCCATATAGAAACATTAATAATGTTGGAATTTCTGAACTCTGTGACATAATATTTGAGGTTGCAGTCTCATGAAGGAGCATTTAATCATCAATGAGAAACTTGTGACACCTATTTTAGCTGTGGTTGTTTAAGCAATTTATAGTTTCTTTTAAGTGATGGTGGTAAAGATGGTGGTGTTGATGGTGTGTTGGTATGAGAAATGATGAGACCAATGTCTCATTATCCATAATGGAAGACTATTGGTTGGCAAAGATACGGTTTTAATATCTAGGTGTATAAAGAAAATGGGAGTGAGTTTTAGGATCCTTCAGAGGAATGACAACATATAAATGTGAAACTGTTATGGAATTGCCAGAACATCTGTTTTGTTTCCACAGTTTTTCCTTAGGCATGCTTAAATATATTTTTTTCAGTTATATACAAAATGCAACTCAAATATGTAGAAATCTTGTGTTCCAGTTGGCTTTTCTATAGATCCTTTTGGATTATTGGGTCTACTAATTTGAACATTATTAGGTAAACCATTTAGTGTTCTGTGCTGTCTAAACATAGCTTGTAAAATATCATGATGGAAAAAATTGCATTTTCTAAATATATTTAAATATTTAAAATATTTTTCCAGTGTTTGTTTTTGCACTTTGTGTTTTTTTATTGTTAGCAATTATGTCTTTAAAAATTCATGCAGTTAGAACTGGCAAGGAGGAAGAAATGATAATAAGATAACTAATTCTGAGACCTGCCACCAGTGATGCTTAGATTATGATGAGATAAAGTACAGACAAAGATTAAATGAAGAAATGAAGGTGGGTGGATGAGTGGAATGTAGAAAAGTAAAGAAGACATTTTAAACATGGAATGAAGGAAGATCTAGGTTCTAAATGATTACAAGGTGTTTGTAAGACAGCATTTAAATTGCATATCCACATATCTACATTATACTTGCAGAGAGTTCGAGAGAAGCCTTTAAGGGTTTTATTTTCATTGACCTTAAAAAAAAGTCATTTGTTCAGCTTTTTACTTTATGATATGAAATATGCTATTATTTTGAAGAAAACACACACACACACACACACACACACACACACACACACACACTTTACAACCCAATGAAGCAGGTGTAAATAGAACTCAAATTTAGGAAGAGAATGGTAGGCTAACAGATTTGAGGAAGAGCAGCCCAGAAAGCAGAGTTTTTTTTGTTTGAAACTATGGATTTGTGGATGTATTTTTTCTACTATTATTGTTTTAAAGATGTCTGAGCCTCTTTTTTCAGTGGCAGTTGACTTTATTAGGAGAAAAGTTTAAGCAGACGGAAAGAACAACATTTTTTTTCTGTTTACAAGCCTTGAGGTTTAGTGATAAATGCTGAACAATATTTGCATACAAATCACAATCTTGAAAAAGTCTGCTTTCTTGACACTGGCAATGTAGTTCATTGCTGATGTTTTTTTGTTTAAATGAATTACTGCTTTGTTTTTTGAGGCTGCCTGATTAACTTATTCTATTCTGAAAGCTACCATAGTGACATTAAAATGTCTTTTGCTTCCTGTTTTGGAAACATTTGGAAATCACTTGCTGCTGAGAGTTTTCTCTCCCTTTATTTCTGGTAGGATTTTCTGCATTTTTATTGTTGTAAATGATTTAGCCTATTCTTTAATTTTGAATGGATCACACAATCATCTTTATGTGTCCAGCTGTCTTTTGTTGGAAGAGACATGTCTTAAATTGTTCACTGCTGAATCAGATTAAAATGACTTTGTGTTATGCCATTAAAAAAATCCTTTGTTTGTCTTTTGTGGAGGCTTCATGCTCATGAATTATAGCACATTGCTCAGACACAGAGTAAACTTTTTTCATATTCTTCAGGAGTAGATATGTTAGCTTGTAAACCAAAGTGACAAAAGTCTGAGCCTGTTTTTAATCACTCTCTTGGGGACTAATTTTCAAATAATTCTGCTAATTTTAATCTGTGATTCTTTTCCTAGTTGGGTTCAGGAGACTACTTAAGAATTTTCTGCAAGCTATAGACCACAGAAAAACACACACACACTCCATTTTTGCCAAGTTTCTTTTGGATTCATAGAAGGCTTGGAGCTCATCTGCAGACCCAGCTTAGGAAAGTCTGCTTTAGTTATTTCTGGAGAATTCTGTAAATTTAAGAAGGAAGGTTCTCTAAAGAGTGAGCTACATGACACTACCCATCCCCCACTTATCCCCGATTGCAGGGGATACCCATTTATCTCAAAATGCATCACTCCCCACCCACTACTGAAGCCAAGCCCTGGAGTTCTCTTTGACTCTTCTCTCTCTCCTCTGTCCCCATCAGTAAGTCCTGTTGCTCTTATCTCAAAAGTACAGATCAAATTATCTGCATCTCCACTGCCACCACCATAGACCAGGCCTGTTTTGAATCTCTAACCCAGTCTCTAGTAAATATATCCCCAGTGGCCTTCAGCTTTGCAAAGAGAACTCAGAATCTGTCAGAAATCTCCACTCTCCACTGCCTGAAATGCTTCAGTGGCTTCCCCATGCATGTAGAATAAATCCAGACTGCTGACCAAGGCTGCCAAGGGCCTGTACCCTTTTCTGAAGATCCATTTAGACCAAGTGAACTGGAACAAGTTCATGCCCAGCTTAGCTAGTTTGGCTTGGAATGTTCTTTCCCTTGAATCATTGAGTCTTTGCTTTCTCATTTCAGCCCTTGTCTTTTCACAATAGTTACTATGTTGCTTGCCTGTCTGTGCACCCTCTAGCGTGCATACCTTTGGAAGAGAGAAGATACATGTACCTGGTTGTGCTGTATCCTCATTGTCTTCCATAATACTTGTCAGGTAGTAGGTGCTCAATTAATAAGTTTTTATTGAAAGAATACATAAAAAAGACAAGATTCTCAAAAGTGTTTTGGCTTCATTCTTTTCTCCAATATTCAACTGCATGACATTTCTTCAATAATTCATTCAGAAGTTCATTCATTAAACACTTATTGAATATGTGTTTCTGTGATATAGTCTGAAATTTATTTTAGGTTGTTGGCTCATGGATGACTGATTTTGGTGGGAAGCAGGGTGTTGATTCAGATTCTGTGAGAATGCTAAATTGGCGTAAGTGTAGGTCTCTTTTTAAAAAATAAAGGATATTTCTATCAACATTAATATTTGTCATAGAAGAGGTTTCATCATTGTTATTAAAAAGCACAGAACAACGTTATCCTTAGATCTTTTCAAACTTCATTTAGTTAATTGTCCAGAATTTTGCCATTTAAAATAAAAGGCCTGCACTACCTTTGGTGTGTGAAGGAAAGAACAGTTCGTATTTATTTTTTTCTATGCATTTAGCTGGATCTGTTTTAGTTTAGGAATTCGGGACTGAATGACTTTTTACTTTTTGGTACTGTTAAGTATATTACTCTTAATTATTTACACTTAAGTAAGTTGAGTCTGGACTGGTTTACTGGTATCCTCAGAACCCACAGTTTCCAGGGCATTTTGAAGAAATTATTCATTAGAATTGATTCTCAGAATAAACAATGAATAAGCCTTCATGACATTTGTTCTTTCGCCAGATTTATTAAAGGCCAGTTCTACTTTAAGCTCCATGTGTGGCACCAGGAATGCAAGTTAAGCATGTCTATAAAGGAGTGTTTTCTATCTTCTAAGAATGCTTTGTGTGCTAAATACCACCTCCCCCTTTTGAAAATTTCCCTCCTTTCTTTCTACCTCTCATTTTCTCTCTATTTCTTTCCTTTCATATTTATAGTCTGGCTGCTCTTTTTCTTCAGATGGTATCTGAGCTGTGATGTCTAGTTGCTCTATTAGCTTGGTCAACTGTATTGAAGATCTGATGGAAACTGGAATTTTTCGTGTTTCCTGAATGGCACAGGCAAACCTAAATTTGGATTCTATGCTTTTCAGGGCCTGTTATAGCTTGTATTGGAGGAAACCTATCTATGTAGAAGTTGGGCCCTGTAATTCACTCTGGCCACTCTGTAGAAATAGACACTCAGAGCACTCTCCCTTATTCACCTACTGGGGAAATCAAAGTACATACATGGTAAGGGTTAAATTATGTTGCAGACATAACGAACTGCAGATATTAGGCGAAAAAGCTTTTCACAGAGTTTTTGAAATGATTCTCATAGCAGAGTGTATCTGTAGTTTAAAATAATCCCTCATTGGAGTTATCCTTAACTATTCCTTTTGTCACTGAGTGTACTTTATCTCTTCAGTTGCAGTACTCCTCCTCCAACTCTTAACCCCGCAGAGCATTTTTACAATATTTTCATTTTTTAATTGGTGTGTCCCCATCCTCAGGTTTATACATCATCCTGGACAGACACTTCTGAGTGACAGTTAATTTTCCTTTTTAGGACTCTCCTAACCAGAATTTTCTAAATTCCAGACACTTCTATGTATTTCTAGGACAATACCAACAAATTTTCATCATGGTTACTGACAGGCGTTGTAAGACTCAAAAATGACTACCATATCATTAAGAAAGGGGAAGAGAAAGTTCTTTAAAAAGTATTTTTTATTGCTTTCTAGTTGAAGAATGGCAGATACTTGCTATGCATGCTAATATTCTTCCCTCCCTCCTGCTAGCCAAAACCAATAAATTCCTCCATTTTTTTCTCCGGATCCTCACCAGAGCCTCGGAATCCTTTTCAACATACTGCTCTAAACAGCTGCTACAAGTTGGTTAGAGTTAGCAAAAGAGTAACACTTATTTAAAAACAAACTTGTGCTAGTCACTGTGACCATGATGAGCAGAGCCCCCTCTTGACCTGTAATGCAGAGTCCTCAGTGCCAGAGCAGCCACTACTGCAAAAAAACATTGCTGGTTGTCTTGTTGATAAAAAGGAAGCTTTGACGTCTCACAGTGGTATATAAGTAATATACATGGGGGGACCCAAAAACACCTAGAATTTATTTATTAAAAATTATGTATTTGTTTTTACATGTTTAAACTTAAAAAGAATTCCATTTTTGGGTGGAGACTCCCCCTCATATATCATGTGCTCACAACTCCTTGACTCGGATTCCTTGAGCCTCACCCAACCACAAGAACTTAGAAGACATATCCTGCCATGTGCCTAGGTACAACAATAACCTGAACTGTTTGGCAAACAGCTCTAATGACTGCCATATCCCATAAGATGTACTTTAATGCTCAACTTCTCAGCTTGTTTCATTTAGCAAAATGTTCTATTTCTTTGCCCATATAAGTAACAGAATGTTTACTCAACTTTTTGTTTGAAAAGCAGAAAACTTCTTCAGGCCTCTCTGTTTTGGGAAATAATGCTCAAGATTCCCAAAGAACATCCTCTGAAGCATTTGTCCCATGCAATGGTCTTCAAAAATAATAATAATAAATTATTTTATAGTTAAGAAGATTTGAGAAATGCTACATAGCATATCTTCTTTTTGAAAAGTCAGAATGCATGTTGAATATTCTGTTAAGTACCAAGTAAAGACAGCTATTTTACTTAATTTCATCTATTGTTTCTCAGTCATCTTTGATCAATCCATTTTTTTCCTGTAGAATGTCTAATAATATAGTATGGAACCATTGTTATGCTATACCACTCTAGTAAACATTGCAATAGATACATAGAGGCTTTTATAACCTCGGGAAGCATTGAAGCAGCATGAGCAGTTGTAACACGTGACCCTACCCAGTATTTTCACTTTATAACTGTATGACCTTGGACATGGTGTTAAAACTTTTTTGGCCACAACTTCGGAATCTGGTAATGGAGAGTAATACTATTTAATGCAAAAGGTGACCGATTATCTCTAGGCCATAGTAGGTTGCAAACAAATGTTATATATTTTTTCCCTTTCCCTTCTGATATTTTTTACTTCTTCCCCACATATTTAGTTTATATAAGCATAATTCCTTTTTGCCCAGGTATGTTGCTGTTATCTCAATCAAAATAGAATGCCTTTGCCTTGAAAATTTCACAGAAGAAAAGGATTGGCAGTAGTGGGAAACTGCCAGGGGAGGGCGGGGACAGGATTGGCAGTAGTGGGTGAAAGGACAGGTCGAGAGAGGGAAATTCATTTTTTTTACTCTTCTTCCTAAATCTTAATACAATGATGAGAAAGTAGAAGCTATGCTTTTGCACACTTTAGGTAAAATTAACTTTACCGACTTTGTGTTTTCAGAAACAGACTTCCTAGTGCTAGGTATCAGAGGTATCTCATAGTGTCAATTAAGCTTGCCTAGAGTAACAGGAATTTACAAGGCCTAAGATATCATACATTGGGCAAGGATTGTAAAAGTCATGAAACTTGTAATCACAAAAGTTATAACCGCTTAGAGAGAGAGCAGGTGGGGATTTGATCTTCCAGTAGATTGGGCACTATCTACAGGGAAGCTAAGGATCCCCCGAAGCTACCCACTGGGAATGCCTAGGAGATAAGAGGAGGCACACTGTCCATTAGCTCTAAGGAATGTCATTCGGGAAGGTGCAGGAGAATTAGAATCCTTGTCACACCCTTCTCTAGGGGCTATGATAATGTGGGCAGACATTAGTGGGTCACTGTGTCACAGGTTCTCCAAGACATCCACAGGTGGTTGATGAGGAAGTCACATCATCATGTCTACCTGACTGCAACATCTCCAAGGAAAAGGATTTAAGCCAGGGCTTTGGGGGGCTACTCCGCCACACTCACCTAGAGTGTAGGCCCGCTCCCAGTCTGTGGAGAGTGAAGCTTTCTTAAATGTATCTTTTCTTCTCTCACCTCTGTGTGTTGCAATTCTTTGCATTTACTTGGATCTCTGAGTTGCCCGCGCGGCACCTCCCACACGCCGGCGCTGGCGCTGCTGCACCTCCATGCACCTCTCCCTCTCCATCCATCTCACCCTCACCCTATCTGGACCCTAACAGTGGGAATCTGCTGGGGGAGGGGGAACACCTAATCAACAAGAGTACATGCATAGTGAACATTTGTATACCTAACCCTGAGTTGTGCCCCACATCTTTAAAATTAAATAAATAAAATAAAAATTTTACAAAATAAATAAGTAATAAATAACCCATTTAAAAAAAAAGAAAATTTCACAGAAAAATGTGTGCAATTCAACCAAAGAATTCATACCAGAATACTACCAGGCTGCAGACGCCCCTTTCATTTCACTTTCTTTGAAAGCCACCTGTTTCCTTCTCTCTGTGAATGTGATTCTTACCTTAGAGCATTCAGATCAGTGAAGAAGTTTTGAGGACAGCTCAGGGCCCACTGCCTAGAGAAGGACACCTGGCTTCTCTTCCTCCAGATGACCAAGGGACTCATCTCTGGCCCAAAGCATATCCTAGTATTAAACATGAGATAGTGAATATTTGTGATGCTTGCCTTGAGATCCAGCTATGAGCAGACTACTGCCATTATCTTAATCACACTGTTCTGGAAATCACATTTGCTTAAAATTACATCCATGTCATTTATGCTTATGGTTGATGAATATCCCATGAACTCTTTATTGAGTTACTGAAAAGAATAGGTTAATATCCAGTGAAAAAAGGTGTGGCCCAAACTGGCAAGAATTGTATTTATTAATTTTAGAAATAGTATTTCTACCTTCCTGATATGAAAATTCACTAAAATGCTTGTATTATGAAAAGTAGATTACTTTTTGAGATGCCACCTACTTTGATTCAAAGCTTTTGCAACTGTGCTATTTAAATCAAATAAATTGAATCTTCTCTTAAAAAGTAGCTCGCAGTCCATCCTGCTGCTGTTTTGTGAAGTGACATTAAGGATTATATTAAACATTTACAAAGACTGGGAGTATTTGTTAGAGCAAATGATGAATTATACAGGGTCTGCAGAGGTCTGCAGTGCAAGTGGGAACATTTCTTGCTTATCATTAGACTACATACAGATCTGCAGTAGAGATGAATACAGACTCTTCTTTCTTATTAGTTCAGAAGCTTAACTAATTCTGTGTCATATTATTTGATATTGCCTTACTTCATATTCATATATACACATGCTAATCAGCTTCATCAGAATCAATGATATTTTGATGATATGATTTATTTTGGTGACTTTTATATTCTCATATCTAGAACAGAACAGATATAGAAAAATAAATGGGGGCAAGTCTGAGCAACGCAGAATAATATTCTGCTGTCATCTTTAATTAATCATCTGAATCAGTACATTTCCATTTCTCTGTCAAGGCTCTATATTTAAATATTTCATATTTGTCATGGAAATCCTCCTAAAATTATTTTTTAATCATCAATTATTATCCTTGATGAACAAATTTTGAACTTATCAAATTTGTTTTAAATAAAAATGTGGCAACGTAATGAAAATTTGATGTAGTTGGGCAGATTCTCACTTTTGCAGCAACTCACTTGGTTCTCGACTCCATCAGGCCTCTGCAGTTGTTCTTGTGGTTCATGAGGCAATATGGGAGGCCACAGAAATGCCACATGAGTCTCATGTTACATACTACTTTCATCGGTGGTGATGCACAGAGGTTGGTATTGACAAGGATTTTCGGACTCTGGTTCAAGGAGAGAATTCTATGGTTGATTATTGATGTCTGCCATTGGTTTAGCATTGGAAAATTGTGGCAGATGTGCAATGTTTTACCATCTCATATGTAAAAGAAAGAGTCCAAACTGAGAAGCTGAACAATTGAATTTCAATCCCAACTGTGCTTCTAACTAACTGTGTGACTTTAAACAAGTCAATTAACCTTTCCCACTTTTATTTTTTTCATTTGACAATGACAGTATTAGTGTAAATGACGTTTAAGATCCAACACAACTTTAAAATGCTATGGCTATATATACTCAGTAAGATGTCCAGGATACCTTGGGAATTTGTTCATTTTTACGAAATCTCCAGATCCCCAGCACTTCTTTTCAGAGTT
The DNA here is from genome assembly GCA_963574415.1 of Tarsius wallacei. Lineage (NCBI taxonomy): Eukaryota > Metazoa > Chordata > Mammalia > Primates > Tarsiidae > Tarsius > Tarsius wallacei. The sequence continues at coordinate 17,230 of CAUYQG010198353.1, read as the reverse complement.
ATCAACTGGGGTAGACTGTTATAGTAATGACCCCCCAATGCAACATGTCTTCCAATATCCATACCCCTTTTCAATGTTAGCTTTCCACTACTCCTATAAGGAAATGGGACTTATTTCTCTACCCTGAATCTGGGTTGGCTTGTGATTTCCTTTGAACAATAGAATGTGGAAGAACTTAAGCCTTAAGAGACTTCAGTTCTGCCTCTGAATTAGGATGAAAGAGCATGTAGAGTGAGGGGCTCAGTGGATCCACCTGAGTCCAGACCCTGTTTTCCATCTGAAAGTAGTTGTATGAGTGAGTCCAGGTGAGACCCACAGCAAAAGCCATGTACAGACTTATGATAAGAAAACACATCAGTATTGCCTGAAGCTACTAGGTTTTAGGGTAGATTGTCTATGCAGCAGTAAATAAGTGATACAGAAATTGGAAGTCAGTCAGTGGCTCTCCTGGGTCTGGAAAGTCTGAGATGGTCTCTAACAACTTGTGCTGGCTGTCAGCTGGGATGCCTTAGTTCTCCTCCTCATTGCCTATTTTTCTCTAGTCAGCTAGCTGGGCTTTTTCATAGCATGTTGGTCTTAGGGTTCCAAGAGAGCAGAAATCAGAAGTTGCAAGGTCTCTTAAGGCCTAACCTTGGAAAGGCACAGAGTAACACTGCTATAATATTTGATCCTCCAAACCTCATGTTGAAATCTGATCCCCAGTATTGATGTTAGGACCTAATGGGAGGTGTTTGGGTCATGGAGTGGATCCCTCATGAATAATTGGGTGCTATCCTTACAGTAATGAGTGACTTCTTGCTTTGTTGGTTTCTACAAGAACTGATTGTTAATACAAGTCTAGCATTTCCCTCCCCTCTTTCTTGCCCCCTTTCTCACCATGTGGTCTCTGCACACGGACTCTCCTTCCCCTTCCTCTGTGAGTGGAAGCAGCTTGAGACCTTCACCAGATGCAGACACTGACACCATGTTTCTTGTGCAGACTGCAAAACTGTGAGCCTAGTAAACCTCATACTTCTCAGATATTCCTTTATAGCAACATAAAAACAAATTAAGAAAAACCCTTCCACGGTATTCTGCTGATTAGAGCATGTCTAACAAGCAAAGGAAATCATTGTGTCTGACAACCTGGGCCAATGATATAGACTATAATATGTAATCTTCCTCAGGAATCTGGCAACTGAGGGAAGCCAAAGTCACCTTAAACCCCAAAATCAAGGATGGAGAAGGGCTAATATACAGGTTTTGCATCCCTGCTTACTTCCTCCAGCTTAACCCCTGCTGCGGGATGGTTCTCTTATTTTCTATTTTCTTACTCACCATTCTCTGTTAGGATGAGAATATGCTCATGACCCAACCCTGAGGCCTCCTTCCATTGTGGGATTTTAGGTCTCTTCTGCTTTCTTCATCCAAAGCTAGGTGTTTCTCAGACTTTTAGCAGGTTTGCACAGTATCTTTGTATTTCATGAAACCTGTGGTTCTCTTCCATGAACAGAGCAACTCTGGGCATGCAGGGCACACTTTTAAGAAGAGGTGAGGCAGAGATGGAGTCACAAAAGCTATAAAAAACATGACATTACAGAACTGTAATTAATAATTTGGACTTTAGAATCAGACAGACTTGGATTGGATTCTAATTTTAATCTCCTTTTTAGTGTGCTGTCTGGGTAAGTTTCTTATTTTCTATACGCTATAATTTCTTCATCTGCAAAATGGGAATTATAATAGTGTTTATCAATTTGTTGGAAAGATTAATTAAAAGTACAAACATATATAAATGAAATAGTGATTTGGGCCAAAGGAGGGATGCCTGGCAACTTTCTTTGAAGATAATCTTAAGTTGCTAGACCATTTTCAAGGACAGATTTTGGTTTAGATTTGGAGAAATGGTTCTACTTTAGAAAAGAGAAATGGAGGATGAGATGGAAAAGTTTATCTAACACCCTGAGGCAGAGTTAGATTTGACCTCCTCTGTGCTCCCACAGCTTTCTGTACTGATTTCTATCATTAGTGTTCATCTCTCTGGGTTGTAATGATCTGTTTATACTGCATGACAGTTTGGGACATTAGAGTGTGAACTCTTCAAGGTTAGCTACTCTGTCCTATTCATCTTGGCATCTTAAGCCCCAGCACAAACCCTGGCCTGAGAGGAGTCTCTAGTTGAGGGATGGATGGATGAGTAGGTTGCCAGCCAACTCACTGGTTGAGTTACTCCCCCGTTTTTAAAGTCCATTTTAAATAGCATCTGCTCTAAGAAGTCATCTTCAATTTTCACCTACTCTGAGAAGTCTGTCAGCTATACAACTTAAATTAAAACCATTGCCCTTCTTTTCCTTTAAAAATGTTATTACTAAATGGATCTCTCTACTCTATATTTAGGGAGAGGTGAGATCCCATCTTGGTAACCCCTTTCCCAGATTTTCACACATGACAGGTACTGAGTAAACATATATTAAGCACCACTAAGCTTTGTTCTTTGAGGGTTATCATGCATGTTGGCTAAATCTTAACGTAAGTATTAATCCCAAGCAAATAGGACACAGAAGAAAGTCTGTCCTTATAGCCTATGTAAGATATTAAATTTACTCATTAACAGAGCCTAAGAGTCTCCAAATTAAATTATATTGCATCCATGATATTATCTTTAAACAATTGGCATATAGACATTGGCATTAGAATTATAAGAGCTGTCTGCTGTTCTTCAAAATTAATTTGCTTTCCTAGTTGTTTCTCTGGAGCAACACATAGCACATGATACCTATCTTCAGGCAATACAGTGTTTCCTTTCAAGGATTTTATATTGATTTTGGGAAAATACTTTTATTCTCAGATGAACTTGTGAATAACACAATGTTTTGGTGCTCTTATATGTTTGCAAATCATATTTTTTTCCCAATTAGCAATGGCAGAAACTCCTTTATTACATTGAAAAGAAATACTTATGATTTATCTGCATGATGTCAGTACCAAAACACATTTTCGGGTCGTGTTCAATCCTGAAAAGCATTGAAAGTTCTACACAAGGTTATTAAATGATCTATCTGGCTCAGGTTTTTTTTTTTTTTAGGCAAAAAATTTAAAGATAATATATTATAGTCCTCAACTTAGGAAAAGAAGAATAGGTCCCCAAATATTTCCAATTTCCCTTAGTTACTTCTGTCTAGTGTCATCCCTTTGAATCAGAGGGTGGCACTGTAAGGCTGATGGTCCAAATCTTGCTTGCCTCCCCTTTTTGTATAAAGGTATACTGGATTATTGTCATGCCTGTTAGTTTTTGTGTTGTCTACTTAGGCATATGACTCATACAACCTAAAATACTTACCATCTGATCCTTTGCAGAAAACACTTGCTGACCTGCTTTAAGTCCTTCGTGAACCTGTTTATATTTTCAGTTAGCCATAGGAGAATCCATCTGCCCAAAGGCTGTGGCTACCCTGGAACCCTAGCTGACTAAGGTGCCCAGGTTCCACCGCATTGGGTCCTCCTTTCTGCTCTTCTGTACCCTGCTGTGCTCACATCTGTGCTTCTCACTATACTGAATTATGGCACAATCTAGTCTCCTGACTAGAGGGAAAGACAGGAGCAGCTTCTTACTCTCCTTGTTTTTTTTCAGAGCCTATATTTAGCTGGTGTTCAATGTTCAATGAATGAATAAATTACATTTCTTAGTAACAATATAATGGTGTGCTTATATAGATAAGTTTATCTGAGACTCTGAGTAATCTAGAAACGACTTCTTTTTTAATTATAAAATAGTATTTTAAAAAACAAATTCAGCTTCATAATTATATTTCCTTTGGGATCCTATGAAAATTAGTTTTCATGAAAAAATAAGTTTCTAGTTCTCAAACTCACATGCAACATTAGTTTTAACTATGTCAAATATTAAAGATACACTTCTTTGAATTAGGGAAGAAAAAAAAACTTGTAGGTTATTCCAATCTTGTATAGATGACTGAAAATAAAATTAGTGTCATTTCCATTTTGTCAGAGCCTTAGTTCTCAGAGAAGGGTAATATGAGGGTTTGGTTTATTATTTATTCACTTATTCCAGCTATACTTATTGTCTCTGGTGTTCTAGGCAGTGGTAAAACAGCAGTAAATAAGACAGGAGCAGCTCTTGTGAAACTACCTTCTAATTTGAGTGTGTAACAATCTATCAAGAAAACTAGCAGCTGGTGACTAGGGTCATTGGAAGGATTAAAATAGAGTGATATAAGCTAGAGCAACCAGGTAGTAATTTAAACTGGTGGTCATAGAATACTCCTTGGAGAGAGTGGCATTTGAAATGGAATTTGAATGAAAAGAAAGAAGTAACCATGTGAAGATCACAGGGAATTAAATTCTAGGTAGAGAAAACACCCAGGACAAAGGCTTCAGATCTGGGAAGGAGCGTAGTATGTTTAAGGAACAGAAAGGAAGCAAACGTAGCAGGTGTGTAGTATGTGAGGTGGGGCTGGGGAAAGAGAAGGGTCAGGAGGTAAGCAGGCAGCAGTCAGGATGTAGTCTGCACTGAGGTAAAGACATATGCTCTTTTCTACCCTGGTTTTAAAGGAACTGATGGCTTTTTGAGACTCAGCTCTTAGAATGGCACAGGGAGGGTAGGGTATTGGATCATGAGTCTGCTAGTGGCCAGCACTACCATTCACCTTCACATTGAATCCAGAAGCCCCAGAATGGGTGACTCCTTAGAGAGTCTCAGAGTGAGGCTACTTCCTGTAGAGTCCCATGGAGCCTGTCTGTGTGGTCACTTCCTGGTTGGGATGCCCATTTGGCCATCCTCTGAGTACCAACTGAACAAAGGCAGTAATCACGCACATGAATGCAAGCACCCTTAAAGATTTTCTATTTCAACTTATTTTTAGATGCATATAAATTTGTGTGTGTGTATTATATGCAGACAAGATGACTTCTTAACAAAGGGTTGGGTTACAGAGAATATATATATCTAGACAATTTTGCACAAATGAGTTGGTAGACAATATTCAGCTAAACAAGAATGTATTAAGCCTGTTTAACATTTTTTGTGACATATTATATTACTATTATTAATGATAAATAAAATTAATAAATGTATATGCTACATGACCCTGTGGTGGGACATACAAATGACAAAACAGCTGACAGTTTCAGCCATTTTTATTTAATTCCCTAAACATTTTTATTCCTTAAATCTTGGGTCAAGCCAGTCCTTGGCATCAAACAAGCAAAACTGACAAATGATATGAAAAAAAAAAACCACTTTTGGATGCCATTAATGTTACTTACTTTACATTAGATACAAAAGTTGTCTGATTCATTTCACCAGTTTTCACAATAAGAAATTGTTTAAAATGTTATTTCCTCCCTACCTAGTTGCTGTGTGTGAACGTAGCCTAACACAGCAATTATGGATATTGTTGGAAGGTTGCATGGTTGTCATCCTGTTGTGGTTTGGTAATGTCAAGGCCTAAAGGAGGGTGTAAATTAAAGCAGGAAGGAGGAAGATGGGGAAAGGTTCCTTTTAACGAAGAAAAGGCAACTCAGTGGGAGTGGAGGCTGGCAATCTGCTAAAAGGAAATGAAAGGAAATTCTTCATTTCTAAACGGTTCATTGACCCATGATAATAAAGCAGCCCTGCCAAAGAAGGATAATTATCTTTTTAAGTATCAGATACCCTGTGGGTAAAGGCCTCCTTTCTCCTCTCTTGAAAAATGAACTCAGATTTTTAAAATGCCCCTTCTCCTGGTTTACCATTGGCATGTATTTCCTGATTATGAGCAAAATTAATCAGTGTTCTCCTTTCTTTTTCCCTCTCTTTTATGGAAATCAGGCCCACCCAGCTGAGCTCAGTGTGTTTCCCCTTGGGCCCTGAGTTCCACCAACAGAGCTGTGGGGTTGATATTCTGGTGAGACTAGCAATTGCAGAATTATGGTTTTATTATGCCTCTTAGCTGCTTAGCTCCAGGCAGAGGCATGCTGTCTTAAAACAACAAGCAAAAAGGAAAAAGGAAAGAACCACAAAAAAGTACAAGAATGCTTATTTCCTTTGCAAGTATCTGAAAACTAAACAAATATTAGTATATGTTGTATGTGCATATATATGCATATGTGTATACACACATATATATGATGAGCTCCAATACAAAAGGAATTGAAATATATTGATGATGTAATAGTGAATGTTAATTTGCTACTGATAACTTTTCAGATGTTTGTATATCCTTTTTCTCTAGATCTTGTTTACACAGACCATTAATGTAAATATGTTGTTTTATCTAGCTTGTAGAATGCATTATGAAGGTCTGACAATTAAGTTCGTGAATACATTCTAGAAAGTGCTACACACCTCATTGCTGTGCACTGATGCCAGCACCTAGTCTACCTATCAAAGCAGTTTTGGAACTCTTTTTCTGGAATGGCCATCAGAGTTGTCATTACAAGAATGTCAGAGTTTAAATTAGAGCAATGAACAGACATTACATTTTTTATTAAACTTGGCAAGAGTCGAACTAAATTCAGGGACATGCCAGTCCAAGTTTATGGGGATAATGCCATGAGGAAAATGGCAGTGTACAAATGGTTTAAACATTTTCTGAGGGAGGAGAAGTAGTCACTAATGAAGAGAGGTCAGCATGGCCAGTAACAAGCAGAACTGATGAAAACATTGCAAACATTCGTCAAGTTGTGTGTCAAAATCATCAACTGTGCAGGTCAAATAAACATGAATAGAGAAACAGTTAGGAAAATCTTAATTGAAAATCTTGGCATGAGAAAAGTGCATGCAAAAATGGTCCCCAAGGAGCTCTTGCATCATGACAATGCACCAACTCACACAGCACTGTCTATGAGGGTGTTTTTAGCCAGTAAATAAACAACTGTATTGGAATGCCTTCCCTACTCACCTGATTTGGCCTTCAGTGACATTTTTCTTCACCCAAAGGTAAAGGAAATATTGAAAGGAAGATATTTTGATGACATTCAGGACATCAAGTGTAATACAATGACAGCTTTGATAATCATTCCAGATAAAGAGTTCCCAAATTGCTTTAATAGGAGGACTAGGCTCTGGTGTCAGTTCATAGCCACCTGAGGGGAGTACTTCAAAGGTGACTGAAGTGATATTCAGCAATGAGCTATGTAGCACTTTTTCTAGGATAAGCTCATGACTTAATTGTCTGACCTCATAAGATAGTTTTGTTTCTGTAAGCAGACAACCCTTTTCTTTACTGATTTACATTCAGACATCTTGAATTCTAAAAAATCAGTGTGAGGAACTCTTGTCAAAATTACTTAACCACATAGCACATCTCTTAGTTATGGATGAAGTTGACAATACATTTTTAGAATCTGTACCCTTTAAAAAAACAAAACAAGCATCTACTATTACATATTTACATATTTATCTAAAGAGATATTTAAATTAAAATTTTATCATGATGCTCTACCTAGAGAAAACAACTGGATATTCCTGTTGTTTTTCCAACCTAGTGCTTTTGGCTGCTGGAGAGGACACAGCTTTAGAATAGGGGTCAGGAGATAATAGTCTAGAATAGATCTTGCCTCCTAGCATAATTCTCTCAGCAAGCACTTGAGTCTTTCTGAACACCAATGCCCTTTTCTCTTGAAAGAAATTTTTCTGTGCATCACAGCTTTTACTTCAAAGTATAATTGACTATGTTTGTAAGCTCTCTTTGAACTCCTTGGAGTTCTGTGGTTGGTAAATATTTGTTTCTTCGTTCCTTAGTCTTTGAGAGTTTGGGTCCTGGTCCAAGGCGATTCAGTACTATGGGTATTCACTGCTCGGTAAGAATACTACCCAAAACAAGCAGAGTGTGCCTTAACAGACCTTGCTGCAGATGTCCTCGTGTGCCCACTGCGGCCAGTGGAGCGCTTCCGTGACCTGCGTCCTGATGAAGTGGCTGATTTATTTCAGGCGACCCAGAGAGTCGGGACAGTGGTGGAGAGGCATTTCCAGGGGACCTCTCTCACCTTTTCCATGCAGGTGAGTGTACACGTTGCTCAGTAATGATTTGTCTTCCTTTTAAATCTAGCATCAGGCTCTCTCCTCCTGACATCTCACCAGGAAGACAGCTGTGGTTGTTCGTATCATAAATAGTAGCTGGAAAAGATGTTACTAATCCTGGGCAGTTCTACTGTCCATTGGCCTCAAGATGGACTATGAAATACCATCTGATGCAACGTGTGAGGCTTGTAAACAAAGCTGGTGAGAATAATGGATAAGTGATTTAAAAGACAGTAAGACATCTATATCTTTTATCAGAACTAGGGCTGGACAAGTCATTTTTATTCCCTGGTAAATAATTTTTGAGCACTTCGTGGGCTGAGCCCTACTTAACTTCCAGGCAAGCAGTGGTATGCAAGTTGGGTTGGGCTTTGCCCTCATGGGGCTTACCTTTTCTCTACCTTTAGCTCAAGCTGCAGTGGTTGATCACAAATTAGTTAGAAGCTAGATTGATTGGGGGCAGTGGCCCACTCTTTGGTAAAGAAATCAGATCCCCGATCCCTGGAGATCTTTAGGCAGAGGTTGAGCCAGCACTTGTCAGGCTGAGAGAAGGAGGTCCATGGTGAGTCGTCAGCAGGGAATTGTGTAAATCAGTAGTAACATAACATGTGCCTCTTCAGGTCCCCTGTGGAAAGGGGTGGGGGTATCAGTACATACATAAAATCCTTTGTGGCTCTGAAATTTGATGACTCTGCAGTTGACCTTTGAAGAGAAATGAGTTGCTTCAAAATGTGAAGACTTTGTTTTCAGCCCATTAGTTAAACCGAATGTTTGCCATTCTTCCTCCCTTCCTTAGCTCTCTGCCACAGACCTTCAAAGAGACCAAATAGTGTTTTCGAGTTATAAAGGCTCTGGCTAAAAATGCTCATCTGCTTCTCAAAAAAAAAAAAAAAAGTATTTCGCTGCCATGTCTGTGTTGAGAGTGTCTAAACTTCCCCAGTGTACCTTGTGTATATGTGTGTGGCATGTCAAACCATTTGAGTCACCTTCAGGCAGCTAGTTCAGCTCAGAGCAGGTTTATCAAGCTTATATTGGAAACTATGTTTCCAGAGAGACCAAATGAAGGCAAGTGCATGAAAACATCTGTCAGCGTTTAATGAAATACAAGAAGAAAATTCAGGTTTATAGGCAATGGCCAGTGCTAGTTATCTAACACGATTCAGTAGAAAGTCAATTCCATGTATATAAGAACTGACTTATGTTATTACTTGGTGGTTTAGTATATACGGTGCTGTCAAAGTTTATTTTTACTGTAACCCATTAAGATATGTATTTATTTCACAATCATGTATAGCCCCCCATACACGTACACCCCCCATACACATACACCGACATTGATAAAGCAAACCAGATTTTCTCAGAACAATGTTTACCCATTCTGTGCATTCTGATCGTTTTTATTCAGTTTATGATCTGATTTCTTTTGTTTTTAATGTGGTTGCAACCCATTAAGTTGACTTCATGACCCACTAATGGGTTGTGACTCTAAATTTGAAAACCCCTGCTGCACACTGTTCTGCTTAATCCTCGGGAATTCACAGCAGGGCAGGAATTCTCACACCACTACTCAGGTTCCTAGAGCCTGACAGACCTGGCCAGAGTTGCAGAGGTCTGATTGGATTTTGGAATTTCTGATTGTAGATCACACTGGGCATCACTGAAATTGATTCTTGAAATACAACACAAATGTTTAAACCTGGTTACCAGCTTTTTAAACTTAAGAATCTCCTGTTGCTTTGTCTTATGGCTAGTGACTAGGAGAGTTTGTTTATTTTCAACTAACTTTTTCTCAACTTTTGTTGGGCTTCAGAGGTGCAGAAAGGGAAGTAGGATGGGAAAAGGGTCCAGCTACAATGAAAGCTCCTATTTTTCTGCCCCAAGGTCAGAATAATCAGAAAGGACTCTTCCCATTTGAGACACCCCATATTCTTGCTTACTGGCTTATGTTTAAACCAGACTTCCTGAGTAGAGACTTAAAGTAATCAGACATTCATTAAACCACATCTGATTTAAAGATAACCAAAAAGTGTGATACTTCACCTCCCCAAACATTTCAGCCTTCCTTTAATGCAATTAAAAGCATAGCCAAGAGCAAAGAGCATGAAAAGTGGCAAGGGGGTTGGCTCACTGGATAATTTATATCATTTTTATACATAACTTCTCACTTACTCTTGGGTGGAAATGGAGAACTGTCTGGTCCCACACGTTTGAAGTGAATGGTCCCCATGAGAATACTATATATTAACACACAATGAAATTGGATCTAAATTATTAATGGGCGATATTTCTGAATAAGCAGGAGATACCATCTATCTATTCTTACCTCTTGTTGGTTTTTTCTTACTTCTAGGATGGCCCCGAAGCCGGACAGACTGTGAAGGTGAGTGCTTATTATGTGCATACAAATTAATAAGGGGCGATTATGGGAACTAATAAAAAATCACAACGAGTCATTTGCAGCACATTGCTGTTTCATTATGTTATCTTCGAGGTCAGAGAGACCCTCAGTGTTAGAGCCATAAATCCTGACATTATAAACTGTGCCAAACAATATGTTTCCCATTAGTTTACAAGACATTTACCTTTAGTAGTAAAATTATTATTGTGCAAATACTAAAGCAGAAACTAAATCAAGAAGTCTTAAAACAGAAGAAACTGTTGTCAAAGGGCTTCATGTGAGGCAGTGTCTAGGAAACAACCTGGACACTTTGTGTGCATTTTTGTGGGCCCATGTTAAATCTGGGTATCTTTGACACACCTTGGGTTCTTTACATAGTCTATTTCTGCCTCATTATTTTCAGTGAAGGGATAGCTGCAGTCATCACCCCAAGGTGTCTCCCTTCCCTCCTGGCCCTGTGTGTCTCGCTGTTCTTCCCTCCACCCCCACAGCTACTCTTTTCCTCCCCTTGTACTTAGTATCAAAGTTCAAACCTAATGGAGTCAGTGGAGCTCAAAAATGGGTTTTTAAGTATGCTAGAAGATGAAAGAAGGATTTATTAGGATAGTCTTTGCTGCTGTAGTAAAAAGAAAAGAAAGGAAAAGAATAAAATCCTGGCTGGGTTTCAGCCCCTTTCATACAAATGCAAATTTCTATGCCGTTAGGTCCTATGCCCAAGTCATAGAAAAGGCTCTATTTTTCATGCTAGAAATCAGAAGCAAGTCACGCTGGGGTGCTAATGTTATACTTTGTGAAATAAAGTCTTGTGACTCCAAGACTAGCTGTGAGTGGATAAGGGAATGCTTGGCACCAAGCAATGCCAAATAAACATAGTTCCTTTTTAATCTTATTTTGCATATGGCTTTAACACAGCCACTGTGGGACTTTTAAAAGAGAATCTTTGGGAAGTACCTCTAAGGAGTCAATGTCCTGTAGGGACTGCCACCAAATGTGTCCCCACATTCCTTATGATAAAAAAGGGCTAGCTCTCTGACTGTTCTAGACACAGGATGCAGTGATAGGGACAGAAGAGCTTCCCTCTGTTCTGCCGTCTACCTCTTGCAAGGCTCCAAATATTCACATGCTCAGAAAGGATACAATACCAGTGGCTTCTTTTTGAAATCGATTCTTGAAATACAACACAAATGTTTAAACCTGGTTACCAGTTTTTTAAAAACTCAGTATTCAAATGTAAATTCCAACTTTTACAGATTATACCAGTTTCGTTAGATGCATTATGCAGTATCTATGTGATGGGATTCCTTCAGCCATTGAAAGCGGCACTGTGGAGAATGTAGCTAGTAACATGGAGAATGCACAAACTGTACTAAGTGGAATGCACAAAATGATAATATGTACATATGAAACAGCTAAAATTTATATGAATAGATAGGATATATGATCTCAAACTTTCACTTAACAATTCTAAATGGGGATTGAAAATATTTGCTATACAAACAGACACTGAATAGAGACAGAAAGATGAATGGTTGCCAGGGGCTGGGGGAGGGAAGGAATGGGGAGTAACTCCTAATGGGTACAGGTTTCTTTTTGCAGGGATTAAAATGTTGTGAAATTAGTGGTGATGGTTGTACAACAGTGTGAATATACTAAAAGCAACTGAATTTTACATTGTAAAAGGATGAATTTTGTGGTATTTGAATTATCTCTTGACTAAAAATAATAAATAAATAATAAAACAAAACCCATTCATCAAAAGACAAATAAGCATTGAGTCTAGCAGGTCTGAATACCATGGCTAAAGACGCTCTAACTGCAATAGCAACTACTTTTTGATGTCCAAGTTATCTGGCCAAAATTTGTAATATTGTTGTTAACTTGATTGTGGTGATAGTAGACTAATTCTTAACATATAGTACTTATATATGAATTGTTGAGGGTGGTTATCATTATCACCACTGTGATGATTTAGCCTAAGTTGATTTTTTAAATGATCCTGTTTTTTAAATTAAATTAAATTAAATTAAATTTCATTTTATTTAAGTCAGAGTCTCACTCTGTCATCCAGGCTGGAGTACAGTGGCATGCTTACAGCTATCGCAGTCTCAACCTGCTGGACTCAGGTGATCCTTCTGTCTCAGCCTTCCAAGTAGCTGGAACTACAGGTGCACACCATCACATCTGGCTAATTTTTGACTTATTGTAGGGATGAGGTCTTGCCAAGTTGTCCTGGCTGGTCTCGAAGCCCTGGGCTCAGGCAATTCTCTCACCTCAGCCTCCCAAAGTGCTGGAATTATTGAGCCACCGCACCGGCCAATTCTTTTTTTTTTTTCCTTTTTTTAATTTAGCAGGTGATGTTGTTTGGACATCTCTGAGAATTGTTTCCAATCTGATCCCGGAGTTTCCCCAATATGATTTAGTGGTGCTATCTCAAATCTTTTGTGGAACATAATGGTTGAAAGAAAACCATCATACACACACACATAAATCCTCAATGAACAATCACGTTATGAAAACTGTCCTTTTACACCAAGTTTACACATCTAAAATTGTCTAATCTGTTTTTCAAAGTGTTATACCACCTGCATGAAAATTAACTTTTACATTAGTTACCAACAAAAAGTTGATTCTTAGTTCTTATTCTAAGTCAACTCATTCAGAATGTTGTAGATGGGGCTTAGGAATCCTCATTATCTCCAAGCACACCCCATGATACTTTGCAGAGTGTAGATGTTTACCAGCCTCACTATTTTATGATGATATAATATTAAGAGGTGACGGCCATATCATTATGACCCACGGAAGCCAGGCTTGTAGTAGCCAGTCTCTCCAGGGGACAAAGCAGCATCTTTAATATTCAGCTGTCCAGTTCTAAAAACTGTAATTCAAGTCTCTGAGCATTTCATATTTTGGAATTCACACAGTTGTACATTTTAAGGCAGCATTTGACAACCTGCCATGGAAAGCACATTGACTGTTCTCTTCATCTTCACCTCTGTGTCTGTTTCTTGATATTCTGCTTGATCCCTGGGTTTTAAACTATTTCTGTCTCATGCTGGGTAGTAATAACAGTGAGCCCAGTAATGGTCTTTTCCCCTGAAGCAACTGTTGATATTGTTAATGAAGGTGCACCACTGAGTTAGCCTCTTGAACACGATGCTACTGTGGGTTTTTTTTTTTGTTTCAGGGGCTCTAAATTCTGCTTTACCAAAGAACAAGGGTGTCCTAGCTTACTCAGTAAGGCACTTGTAGCAGGAAAAGGGAAACATCAAAGTAAAAAAGTGACCTCTTGTTTCACAATTGATGATTAGCTCTTCTTTTTGAGATTAAAAGTTGTAGCACCCTGCCATCCATCCATTATTGAGCCACCGCACCGGCCAATTCTATTTTTTTTTTTTTTTAATTTAGCAGATAATGTTGTTTGGACATCTCTGAGAATTGTTTCCAATCTGATCCCGGAGTTTCCCCAATATGAATTAGTGGTGCTATCTCAAATCTTTTATGGAACATAATAGTTGAAAGAAAACCATCATATACACACACACATATATCCTCAGTGAACAATCACGTTATGAAAACGTGATGATTATTGCAACAATTTGGATGTCTTATAGGCTTGAGTGCCACTCTCTTTCTTCCATCTCAGCTGTATGGACCCTCAGATCAGCCTCCCTGATGCCCCCTATCTGACATAGTTCTCCTAAATCCCTTACTCTCTGTCCTGGTGCATTATTTGATTTTTGTCAAGGCATTCTTCACTGTTTTTCTTTTTTTTATTTGTTTGCTTAGGGTCCTGCACCTCTGTCCTTCCTTTCTTTAGTCTTTTAAGAATGTAAGTTTTGTAAAGACCTAGATTATGTCATCATTTAAGATAGGTCTCAGAAGACACTACCCCAAAATATGGCACTTTGGCAAATTGAGTCCTTTAAGGTGAAGAAAACTGAGAAAACTACAGAAGTAGGAAGGTCACTCTCTGACTTTATTCCATTTGTCTCCCCTAATGTGAGCCATAAAAGAATTCTCTGATGTACTTCCCCTGAAAGTAGGTCATAAACCTGCATTCTGGAGGGGTCTGCCCTGTACACCAAGGCCAAGAAAAATCTGAACAAACAAGCTTTGCTAAGTTTTCTCCAGTTTATTATCATTAGACAATACTCTTTTGTCCTCCAATTATACTTTTTTGCATGACTATCCATAAAAATACACAATTTTCCTGTTTATTTCTGAAGTCTCTCATGTCACATAAAATGTATATTAAATACATTTGTTACACTTTTCTTTTGTTGGTGCATTTTGTGTATTCTTAGCCATGAATCTAGTGATAGGTAAGAAAAATACATGGCTTATTCTTCTCTACATTTTCTTTTATGTGGGAGGAATATGGAGATTATAATGGGATTTTGCTTGATAGGACAAATCTCTACTTCTAAGTTTCTAACTTTAGTTGTCATGAAGTGATAGGTGACATATTTTATTCCAGTGTTAAGATTTCTGGAATCTCTATCAAAAATCTCCCATATTTCAGGTATCACTAACACAGTCCAAAATTTATACTAATCAAGTTTCCAAATCATATTCCAAAATGCAATTACAACTAACCAAACTATTAAGGCAACATTCATTCCTTTAAAAGGGATCCTGCTTAATAAGTTTAGTGTGAGTTATTTTTAAATTTTCTTTTTAAGAGACAAAGTCTTGCTTACTATAAAAGACAGAGTCTTGTTACTATGTATGTCTTTGGATGGGAGGGCGTTTTAGGTATATTAAAGAAAGAGATTTCCTCTAGTTAGGTAATCTGGAATTTCATAAGAACTGTTTATAGAATATGCTTGCTTACACTCTTCTGTTTATGGTGCTTGAATCCTCTACCTAGAGATTTAATTTTATAGGATTAATGCTGTGGGAAGTATCTCTTAATAACTGTTGAGATATTAGCAATTACTTTTTCAATTGCTCAAAAGGAATTCTTTAAAGAAGTGTGATTTAAAAATTTAAAAAGCAAAAAAGAATGCTCTTTTGTTCACTCAGTAGTTTCTGTGGTCCCAGAGCAGATTTTCCACATGAAAATTTGGTAATCTTTTAGACTGATGAACACAGAGGACATTTTAACATTTTAATAAAGTCTAATAGTTAATACATTTTGGCATCACTCAGAGGTTCCAAAGGAATATTAGCTCTACTAACTTACTAGCTGTGCAACTTTGAGCTAGCCTCTTCACCTCTCTGAACATTGGTTTTTCTCATGTTTTGAATGGGGAAGCCCTATCTATTGTATTGAGTGATGGTGAGGAGAAACTGATATTTTTACATTCTGTAGATAGCACATGTAGAGTAGATTGGTTAGAATTTGGACATGTGTATGGAATCTGGAATCAGTCCACCCTAGTCCAAATCCCAGCCCTGCCACATACTGTCCCTGGGACTTTGTGCATATTTCTTAACCTTAATCTCAACCTCAGTTTTCTTATCTGTAAAGTAGGCTCCAGTCTATTTTTGAGATAGTTTGAGGTTCTGCCATGTTCACTTAATTATTATACACTGACTTCTCTCACTTTATGTTAAATTCTTGCGAAAACTGTCCTCTGATTGATTATATGACTTGGGCTGTTTAAATGTCTTATTTGAACTTTTAATAAAATGACCATGTGAAAATTCATAATTCTGCCTTATTAATGGGTAAGAAAACATTGACCCTCTCTATCCTAATACTTTTAGTCTCTGCTGTATGCTTAGGTGCTAATGAATAAGTTGGAGTTATGAATTGACAGTATACTTCGCAGTTACCTGAAGAAGGTATTCATAGCACCAAAACTTGCCTGCCTCCCCCAACCCCATGCTGATTCAATAGGTTTAATGTGAGACCTAGAACTCTGGGTTTTAACAGGTAGTACAAGTAATTCTGATGCACACCCCAGTTTTCTGAAGCTGCTTTACCAGAGGAGTGATAAGAAGCAGTCGGTTTAGGTTGTAAGCCACTGCTTTAGGTTGTAAGCCACTGCTTACAACCTAAACCAATTCCTAGGAAAGATTTGGTGTGCACAGAAGGGAGAAACCCGTATCTTGAGAATGAAAATTATTTTTTTTTTTACTGTTATTTATTATTTTCATCTGGAAAGAAATTTCAAGAGAGCTGCAATTTGCCACTTTTATCCTTTGATTACAGCCATGGCGAACAGTGCCTTGCCTGTGTTTATACCTAATGCATGTATTTACTGCCAGAAGAATTAGTATCTTCAGGCTGCTGTAGCTTTTATCTTGTAGAATTGCCTTACAATTTGCATCTCTGTTCTCAGAATGAATCCAATCTGGGCTCGGTAAAGCAAAAACAATTGCGATGCTAAAAGGATGGGTTTGAGTATACAGGTACATATAGGAGTAGATGCCTTTGAGGGGTGTGGAGGCTTCAAGCCGTTTCCCTCTGGTATGTAAATGTCTCTGACTCCTGTCCCATTCCTGGTGATTTGGAGATAAAATTCCTGGTCTCTAGCTCTCCAGATAACTTCCTTTCTCCTACTAAACCCTCAAGCCCTTTCCCAAATAGGTATCAAATCATTGAATTTTCCCATTTCTAATTTATTAATTTTGATGTGCATGATGCCACTTATGTCATAGCACTAAAGAAAAATTAACCAAGTCCTCTGACATTTTTTTTTTTTTTGAGTTGGAGTCTCACTGTCGCCCAGACTGGAGTGCAGTGGCCGCTCCCGGCCACCACAGCCTCGACCTGCTAGGCTCCGGCGATCCTTCCGCCTCAGCCTTCCAAGTAGCTGGAACTACAGGTGCGCGCTACCACGCCCGGCTAATTTTTTTGATTTATTGTAGAGATGAGG
>CAUYQG010198351.1:0-14920 GCA_963574415.1 Tarsius wallacei | reverse complement strand
TGCTGGGATGACAGGCTTAAGCCACTGCACCCCACCAAAGCTATCTTCCTTTTTACGGCTGAATAACATTCCACCGTGTGGATATGACACAGTTTGTTTGTCTGTTCATGGTTAGGCATTTTCTACCTAAATTCATTCCTTCAGATCAGACACAGCGTGAAACTATGGGGAGCCTGTTTTCCATTGTTTAAGATGGGAAAAAATGATAACAGGTCATGTGTCAACTCAAACCCCTCAGCCGGTTTCCTCCAGGGTAACCCAGCAGACGCCTATCTGTAGACACAGCAACGATCACTCTGGGAGGCTGTAAAGTGCTGGAGTCTTGCTTCCCAGGCACCAACAGGTGGACATGGGTGCAGCCAACAGTCGTGCTGTCAGTCACAGCAAGTCCTCCCGTGACATCAGCCATGTCTTGGACTCACATCCCCTGTGTTGACACATCCCGAGGCTTCTCCACTGAGGCTTGGGGTTTTCCTGTGCGTCAGTATTTCTAGGGCGCCATCATGAGTTTTGGGAATGCAAATACTGGACACACTTTTCCTGCATAGACGACAGCTAAGAAATGTGACTGTGAGATCCACGTGTCTGTGAGGTGTGGATATTGAAGACCTAGAGGTGTCCCGGGAAACGATTAGTGGGGGACCGTGTTCTGTGGGACACACCAACAAGGTTAAGGCAGAAAAAGCGAAGCATATGCTTTCATGTGCATGTGCGTGAGTACCTGCATCAGAAATATCTGGAAGAGTATATACCAAGCTAACAACAATGGAGAACGAATGAGAATCAGAAGGGTGGCCAGTAGGAGCTTAGCTTTATCTGTAATATTTGAATATTGATGAGAATGTGTGCATATATCACCAGTGTGGTCAGACATAAATACATAGGTGAATACATAAATGTGTTGACCGCCCAGGATGGCCTTTGGGGTCACGGCATGATGTCAGCCAAAGAGGGGAAGGAGTGGCTACATTTGTTTCCTTCTTTCCAGAGTGTCAGGGTGAATGCCTTCACATCAGAAATAGGAAAACAGTCTGGGTAAAAGGCTCACAGAGGCGTAAAGGTCATGTGTGATCAGGACTCTGCCATCAGTGACCTTCGGGGCACCTGGGAGGACAGCAGGGCGGGGAGGGGGTAGTGCATCAGATAGGGCCAGACAGATGCTGCTGTCATAGCCAGCAAGGAGCCGAACTTGAATTTGGAAATTAAAGATTGTCAAGAATAAAGTTGGTTCCTGGAAAAATTTGAGAAGCGATGATTACATACGGGGCCTGGCAACGCCTAGCAAGGGGAATGACTGGCTGAAGGCCGCAAGGGCTCCCTACAGACCCTTGCCCTAGGACGGGCGTTGTGCTGCTCCTGGTGATAAGGACACTGAATGACAAGGTCAAGGGAGTGCTGACGATGCCGTTTTTTCGCTTTCAGCAGGGCACGAAGCAGTTTGTCATGTTATTCCGGTGTATGTCACAGGAAAACGTGGGCTGCACGGTGGCCCTGCTTGGAGGACTCTAACTGGTGACTCACTGCACCCAAAGAGGTCGGTGACAGTTTTCCTGATTGCCGGCAGGGCTCCGAGCCTGTGACTCAGCCCACGACACAGAGACGTCTCCATCAGTGACTCGGATGAAGATGTCGGCGTCCAGCTCCTCACACCCAAATGGCACAGAGGAGCAGGCTCGCTGATGGGTTGGGTGACAGGACTGAGGTTCAGAATGGTCTCTCTCGACAGGCTGGAACAATGATCCTTCCCGAGAGGTGACATTGGGAGGGTGCAGGTGTGGAGTCCTGCAGGCAGGTTGAAAAGATCGGAGGTGCGAAAGATTGGAGGAGCCCTGGCCTAGGAAGGAATCATGTGAAAAGACAGAATTATCAGATGGTGAATTCATCGCGAGTCCACTGTGTAGACGACCAGGAGCCTGGTGACTCCTGGGCTGTCTCAGGAGAGGCAGAAAGTCTGGAAAAGAAAGGTCAGTGTTCCCGCTGGGCCTCACATTTTGCTGGGGACTCTTCTTAAGAACGATGTCAGGCTGGACATGGTGACTCATGCCTGCAATCCCAGCACTTTGGGAGGCCGAGGTGGGAGGATCACTTGAGGCCAGGTGTTCGTGACTATCCTGGGCAACATTGTAGCAAGACCCTCTCTTTATAAAGATAAAAAGTTAACTGAGTGTGGTGGTGTGCACTTGTAGTCCCAGCTACTGGGGGGGCTGAGGCAGGAGGATGGCTTGAGCCCAGGAGTTCGAGGCTGCGGTGCGCTGTGATCACACCACTGCATTCCAGCCTGGGCCACAGAGCAAGACCCTGATTCTATAAAAAACAAAGCAAAACAAAAACAATGTCCGAGAGAGGGCAGTCCCCAGGGTGAGAGGTCCAAACACCAAGCCTTATGAGTGGGGTGACCATAAAATTTATGAGCTAGACTGGGACACATTTCAGAGTGAAAGAAAGTATATTAATAACCACAATGTATAATAATGCTACCTCAAAGGCATCATCGGAGGAACAGAGACTTTTTATACTGGAAGAAAAGACTTCAAATAATCCAAGAGTTGGCATTTGAGGGGGGAGCATGTTTTTATGGCCCATTATCTTTTTAAAAATTATTATTTAAAAAGGATGTCCTAGCCGGTCTCGGTGGCTCAGCCTGTAATCCCGCGCCTTGGGATGCTGAGGTGAGTGGATTGCCTGAGCCCGCGGGTTCGAGACCCGCCTGGGCAACATGGCGAGACCTCATCTCTACAACAAATCAAAAATTAGCCGGGCATGGTAGCGCGCGCCTGTAGTTCCAGCTCCTTGGAAGGCTGAGGCGGAAGGATCGCCGGAGCCCAGCGGGTCGAGGCTGCGGTGGCCGGGAGCGGCCGCTGCACTCCAGTCTGGGCAACGAATTGAGACTCCAACTCAAAAAGAAGAAAAAAAGAAAAAAAAAAGAAAAGAATGTCCTGCTCGCTGAAAAAAAATCCAATGAGAAACAATAGACTCTCAAATAAGTATAAAGTTGGAAAGACCTCGAGAGTTCCTCTGAGAATGAGATGTGTGTGGAATGTTTAGAGCCGCGTGTGGCATAAGCATGTGAGATAGAAATAAAAAGAAAACTGGCCAGGTGCGGTGGCTCACACCTGTCATCCCAGCACTTTGGGAGGCAGAGGTGAGAGGATTGCCTGAGCCCATGTGTTTGAGACCAGCCCGGGCAACTTGGCAAGACCTCGTCTCTACAGTAAATTAAAAAAATTAGCTGGTGTGGTGGTGCATACCTGTAGTTCCAGCTACTTGGAGGGCTGAGGCAGAAGGATCGCCTGAGCCCAGCAGGTCGAGGCTGCGGTGGCCGTGAGTGTGCCCCTGCACTCAAACCTGGGCGACAGAGGGAGGCTCCAACTCAAAAAAAAAAAAAATAATAATTAATTAATTAAAAAAAAAGAAAAGAAAAGAAAAGGAAAACTTCCCATGATGAAGCAAGCGTGGCAAACTCTTGATAATTGCTAACTCTGAGGGATCAGAACCACAGGAATCCATTGTTCCGTTCTCTCTATCTTTGTGAGTGTTTGAATTTTATTTTATTTTATTTTTTGAGACAGGGTTTCACTCTGTCACCCAGGCTGGAGGG
Organism: Tarsius wallacei; assembly: GCA_963574415.1. Taxonomy (NCBI): domain Eukaryota; kingdom Metazoa; phylum Chordata; class Mammalia; order Primates; family Tarsiidae; genus Tarsius; species Tarsius wallacei. Next base: position 11,322 of record CAUYQG010198351.1, on the reverse strand, counting down.
CAGTGGCACAATCATGGCTTATCACAGCCTTGAACTCATGGCTCATGTGATCCTCCTGCTTCCGCCTCCTGAGTAGAAAAGACTTCAAATAATCCAAGTGTTGGCATTTGAGGGGGCATGCCTGGCTAATTTTTCTCTTTTTTGTAGGGATGGGGTCTCGCTTTATTGCTCGAACTCTTGGACTTGAGCGATCCTCTTGCCTCAACCTCCCAAAGCGCTGGGATTAGAGGCATGAGCTACTGCGTCTTGAATTTTATATTAAAAGCGGTGTTCAGCTGACCATTGAACAATGCAGGGATTGGAGTGCTGACACCTTGAAAATTCTAGAATAACTTGACTCCTCCCAAAACTTTTTTTTTTTTTGAGTTGGAGTCTCACTCCACCTCCCAGGCTTGAGCGCAGGGTCACGCAGAAAGGGAGGCAGGCACACTCATTGTAACTTTCGCTGAAAAAAATCTGAGTGCAAGTGGACCCACGCAGTTCAAACCCATGTTCTTTCGAGACCCACCCAGGCAACTTGGTGAGACCCCCGTCTCTACAATAAATCAAAAATTAGCTGGGCGTGGTAGCACACACACGCCTGTAGTTCCGGAAGGCTGAGGTGGAAAGATCGCCGGAGCCCAGCAGGGTGAGGCTGCAGTGACCAGGAACGTGCTACTGCACTCCAGCCTGTGCAACGGAGTGACTCCAACTCAAAAACAACAACAACAAAACTCATGTTCTTCAAGGATCAACCGTATTTATGCAACTGTATTTACATACAATGGCTGCCTTCTATCAGCTCCCACAGGCCATCATTTAGAGACTGATTAGTTACATCTTTTTCTTTTTAGAGAAATTCTCACTCTGTTGCCCAGGCACCGTCATAGCTTACCGCAGCCTCCAACTCCTGGGCTCAAGCAATCTTCCTGGTTCAACCTCCTGAGTAGCTGGGACTACAGGTGTGCACCACCACACCTGGCTAATTTAAAAAAAAATTGTAGGGACGGGGGTCTTGCTATGTTGCCCGGGCTGGTTTCAAACTCCTGGTCTCAAGTGACCCTCCCATCTCATCCTCCCAAAGTGCTGGGATTACAGGCATAGGCACCAGCCAGCCAGCTATGTCTTCTGAAATGTGCTTCCCTATTTCTGTGGAAATATCATGCGTATGTTGCTACTTTTGACTTTTCACTTTTAGATATTCTTTATTTACTAATCATTATGGAAGATGAAGATTGGGATTTCTTATATCACTATCTATGTTCACTTTCTCTTTGTCCTTTTTTTCTACAGACTTATGTCACAACTTGACGTAAAATCAATAATTTATGTCTATGTGTGTACATTTTTTTACAGAGACATGTTGTGATTTTCATCACATTTCATTTCTTGTATAACTTTTGTTTTTTCCTGTAGTTAATACTTGTCTCAGAGGTTTTTTTGGGGGGAGGGTATTATTTGCTAAATTTTCAGTTACTCATTGCTCATTCATCTCCAAAATTAACAACAAAAGTACGAAACTTCTTTTATTTCTGTCAAACATATTTTGTAATCTATTGTTACCACACTTTTTATTGGTGGCATCCTTTTTGGACTCAAATTTTTCCATTAGGGCCTCCACTAACACAAATGGCCCTTCAGAGTAAGTTAGAAAAGAGACACTCCATCTGGAAAGATCGATTGTAAAAAGGAACTTCCTGGAACAACAAGTTATAAAACAGTGCTTGCTTTGGGAGGATGAATGAGAAAGAAATTCCTGTCTCTAGGTTTAATGGAACCCCTCATCATTGGACTTTGCAAAGCAGAGTGCAAGAAAAATGGTAGCACTCACCAAGGGTCCATGAGCCAGACACCTTGGGTCAAAGAACACGTTCTCATCCATGGTCCCAACCCAGAAACCTTCAGTGATCAAACACTCATCAACGGTCCCAACCCAGCCATCTTGGAAAGGACATGCTCTCATCTATGGTCACCGATCAGACAAGATAGGTCAAGGAACACATTCTCGTCAATGGTCCCAAGCCAGACACCTTGGGGGAGGAAACACACTCTCATTTATGGTCCCTAAGCCAGACATCTTGTGTCAAGGAACACACTCTCATCTATGGTCCCCAAGCCAGACACCTGGGGTCATGGAACACTCTACGGAACTGTGTGAGGTATACCCACTTCTGCTCTGGTACTCCATGCATATGTTGCACAGCTGTCATTATAGAATTTATCTTCTCTGTCATTTTGGGAATGCCCCTTCCTCCGCTCCTGTGACCCTTTTGTTTGCTTGATCACGAGTATTTCTCTTTCTTGCTTTACTTACTCACTTTTCTTCTATTGTTTTTATCAGGAGATACACCTGCAGGTTTGTTACATGGGTATTTTGTGGGATGCTGAGGTTTGGACTTCTAGTGAACCCGTCACCCAAAAAGTAGTGACCATGGTACCCAACAGGTTGTTTCCCAACTCCTGCCATCCTCCCTTGCTTCCTCTTTGGGAGAACTCAGTGTCTGTCGATCTCATGTTTGTGTCTGTGCATACCCGGTGTTGAGCTCCTATTTATAAGTGAGACCATGTGGTATCTGGTTTTCTATTTCTGTGTTAATTCACTCAGAATAATCACCCCCAGCCATATCCACATTGCTGCCAAGGAAGTGATTTTTTTTTTTCTATAACTGCATAGTATCCATGATGCATGCATGCAACACTTTCTTTATCCAGTCCACCACTGACACACACGCAGGTTGGTTCCATGTTTTTGCTGTTCTGAATAGTGCTGTAATAAACATGCAAGGGCCGGTGTCTTTTTGATAGCACAATTTATGCTCCTTTGGACATATGCCCAGTAGTAGGATTCCTGGGTTGAATGGTAATTCTATTTTTAGTTCTTTGAGACGTCTCCAAATTGGTTTCCACAGGGGTTAACTAACTTAGAGTCTTAACAACAATGTATGAGCGTGCCCTTTTTTCCCGTATCTTTGCCAATATGTTATTTTGTAACTTTTTTTTTTTTTTTGAGTAAGAGTCTCACTCTGTTGCCCAGGCTGGAGTGCAGTGGCACACTCATGGCCACCACAGCCTCAACCCTCAGGGCTCAGATGACCCTTCTTCCTCCGCCTTTCAAGCTGGAACAGGCATGCGCCACCGTGCCTGGCTAATTTTTTGATTGACTGTAGAGACGAGGTCTCGCCAAGTTGCCCAGACTGGTCTCCATCCCCTGGGCTCAGGCAATCCTCCCGTCTCTGCCTCCCAAAGTGCTGGGATTAAAGGCATGAGCCACCGTGCCTGGTGCTATTTTTTAACTTTTTAACAAGAGCCATGACTGGTGTGAGATGATCTCTCAGGGTGGCTTTAATTTTCATTTTTCTGATGATTAGTGATGTTGAGCATTTTTCATGTATTTGTTGGCCATTTGTATGTCTTCTTTTGAGACTTATCTGCTCATGTCCTTTGCTCACTTTTTAATGAGGTTGTTTTTTTTCTTGTCCATACGTCTAAATTCTTTATAGATTCTGGATATTAGTCTTTCGTCAGATGTGTAGTTTATGAATATCTTCTCATATTCTGTAGGTTGTCTACTTACTCTGTTGATAGCTTCTTTTGCTGCACAGAAGATTTTAGTTTAATTAGGTCCCAATTTTCCTAGACCAGTGTCCAGAAGGGCATTTACTAGGTTTTCTTCCGGGGTTTTTATAGCCTGTGGTCTTACATTTAAGTGTTTAATCCATCTCGAGTTAATTTTTGTATGTGGTGAGAGGTAGCGGTCCAGTTACATTCTTCTGCATATGTTTAGCCAGTTTTCCCAGCACCATTTATTGAAGAGGGTGTCCTTTCCCCATTGTTTTTGTTGACTCTGTCAGAGATCAGTTGGTCATAGGTGAGTGGCGTTATTTCAGGGTCCTCTGTTCTGTCCCATTGGTCTGTGTGTCTATTTTTGTCTATGTTTGGGTTACTGTAGCCTTGTTGTTAGGGCTGATGTAGGATCACATAATGCCTCTGGTCTTTTTGCTTAAGATTGCTTTGTCTATTCAGTCTCTTTCGGTTTCATGTGAATTCTAGAGTTGTTTTTTCTAATTCCGTGAAAAATGACAATGGTAGCTAGATAGGGATTGCATTGAATCTGTAGATTGCTTTGAACAGTATGCACATTTTAACAATATTGATTCCTCCAATCCACGAGCATGGAATGTTTTTCCATTTTTGTTGTCTGTGATTTATTTCAGCAGTGTTTTTTAGTTCTTATTGTAGAGATGTTTTACCTCTGTGGTGAGTTGTAGACCTAGGTCTCTTTGTGTGTGTGTGGCTATCGTAAATGGAATTGTGTTCTTGATTTGGCTTTCAGCTTGAACTTTTTTGGTGTATTGACATGCTACTGATTTTTCAATGTTGATTTTGTGTCCTGAAAAATTACTGAAGTCATTTATCAGGTCTAGGAGTCTTTTGGTGGAATCTTTAGGGGTTTCTAGGTGTAGAATTACATTGCCTATGAAGAGAGATACTTTGACTTCCTATTTGGATGCCTTTTATTTATTTCTCTTACCTGATTGCTTTTGCTAGGACTTTCAGTACTATGTTGAATAAGAGCGGTTCATTTTTCATACAGAATATTCTCCAGTAAAGTCTGAAGAAAGCGTGCATGAGAGGTAAATTTAGGGAGACCGGATTGTGAGAATGACTTTATTTCAGTCTCACAGTTGATTGATAGCTGGATATGGAATTTAGTTGAGTACAGAATTTTAGATGTGAAATCATTTTCCCCAAGAGCTTTGAAGGTATTGTTCCATTACCCTATATGTTCCATTGTTGCCATTGCAAAGTCTGTTGCCATTCTTATTCCCAAATTGTCATATTTGATTTTTCTTTCCCTTCTTCTCTCATTCTGGAAGTATCTATTTATTCCTTGGTGTTCTAAAATTTTATTATTATGTGCTTGGTTGTGAGATATTGTAAATCTATTGTACTGGGTATTTGGTAGGGTCTTTTAATCTAGAAAGCCAGGTCCTTCATTTCTGGGGAATTTCAGTAATTTGGGGGATAATTTTCTCACTTCCATTTTTTTGTGTTCTTTTTCTGAGACTCCTCCTAGTCAAATGTTTAAATTTTCTATATTTATTCTCCATTTTTCTTATTTTCTCTTTTCTAGTTTTCATCTCTGTAGTTAGTTGTTTGCCTTTTTCATGAATTTCTCAACTTTATCATTATAATGTTCATTAAACATTTTACCTCTGATATTATATATATTACATGTACTCTATGTACATATATAAATTTTCAGGTGTTTAAAAAATTATCATTCTCTGAATGTACCTTAAAATACACCCTGTCCTTGTTTCATGGATGTGAGTTTCTTTTATCTCACTGAGGCTATTAATTGTAGGGTTTTTAAAAAATGTTTTCTTCTCTTCTCTGAATTTTCTTTGCTTTACCCAAGTTCTTTTTCTTATCATAGTTAATTGTGGACTCTATTTTTCGTGTTAAAAACTTGCTATAGGCCAGGCTCAGTGGCTCAGCCTGTAACCCCAGCACTTTGGGAGGCCAAGGTGAGTGGATTGCCTGAGTCCATGGATTCAAGTACAGACTGGGCAACTTGGTAAGACCTCATCTCTGCAATAAATAAAAAATTAGCTGAATGTGGTAGTGCACACCTGTAGTTCCAACTACTTAGAAGGCTATGGTGGAAGGATCACTGGAACCCAGTGGATTGACACTGGGGTGACCGTGAGTGTGTCACTGCATTCCAGCCTGGGCAATGAAGACTCCAACTCAAAAACAAACAAACAAACAAACAGAAAACTTGCTATAAATCACTAGTATCCTTTTCTGTCCATCAATACATAAAAGCAAGGCACTAAAACTCTGCTTGGAAGCTCTGAGACCTGCTGATAAGTGGACATCAGTGAAGAGTGATCAGGTGGAGACCCAGATGTTCTGTGGGGGGACCATGATTGTCCGTATTTACAGATCTTTTCTTTTGGCCCAGTCAGTGTGTTCAGAGTCTCCAGCTCAGAGAACTGAACAATTTAAGACAGCTGTCACCTTTCTGAATGTCAAGGTTGGGAAGATGGTTATCCCCAAATTTAGCCAGGTCATTTCAATATAGCAGTGGTTTAAATTGTTTTATCATTGAAAACTTCAAACATATATGACAGTAGAGAGAAGAGAATAATGAACCCAGCTCCAACAATTATTTAATTTATGGCCAGTCTTATTCCATATATCCTCCCCACCAATGCCACCTCCAGACTAGATAGCAAATCCCGAATATCATATCATTCAATTTGCAAATATTTCATCTTACATTTATAAAATAAGAAACATTTAAAAATTAACCACAATCTCACTAGAGCATCTAAAAACTTCTTCGTGTCCAATTCATGCAGTGATTACATATCCTCATTTGCCTCATAACTTTTCCTCCTTCTTCTTGTACACTTCTTTCTCTTCCTCCTCTTCCTCCTCCTCTTTTTTGTAAGAGACAGGGTCTTGCTTTGTCACCCAGGTTAAAGTGTAGTGGTGTGATCGTATCTCACTGAAGCCTCAAACTCCTGGGTTCAAGCAATTCTTATGCCTCAGCCTCCCAAATATCTCTTCCTTCTCCTTTTAATTACCTTGCAGGATTTAAATATAATGCAATTAGTAGATATATCTCTTGAGTCTGTTTTCATCTATGCTTTTTTTAATCTTTCAATTTCTTTCTTTCTTTTTTTTTAGTCAGGGTCTCTCTGTATTGCCCAGGCTGGAGTGCAGTGGCATGATCACAGCTTACTGCAGCCTCAAACTCCTGGGCACAGTTAGTCCTCCTCCCACCTCAGCCTTCTAAGTAGCTGGAACTATAAGCACACACCACCACACCTGGCTAATTTAATTTTTTTTTGTAGAGACAAGATCTTACTATGTTGCCCAGGCTGTTCAATACTGTTTCCTGAAGTCTGGAGTTTTCAGATTGCATCCTTGTGGTTCCTCTGTTCATAGATAATTATTTAGACATAAAATGGTAGTTACATCCAGAGGCTTGATTAGATTCAGTTTAAAAAAAAATATTTCCTTATGGAATTTTGTTTTGCTTTGTCTTATATCTTCAGCAGGAACTACCGAATGTTCTGTCTCCCTTTTTGCAAAATTAGCAGCCACTGGGGCTCATTACCCACGTCTGTGATTTCATTAGGGGTTGCAAAGTGGTGAGATTCTGATTGTGTGCATTCTTTTTTCATTTATTACTCACTGACTTCTATGAAGAGAAATTTCCTCACCCACTATTTGCTATACCCACTCTAAGGTATAGTTTATATAAGAAAGAGAGCAGAATGTTTGACTTTTCTTCTTTACTTATCTGCTTACCGAATAATGAGTTGTTTCTCTAGCATTCTTCCAAGAAGATCAGTAAGGTTTTTCTTTTCTTTTTTTTTTTTTTTTTTGAGTCAGAGTCTCATTCTGTCTCAAAGGCTGGAGTGCAGTGGCACGCTCATGGCCACTGCAGCCTCGACCTGCTGGGCTCAGGCAATACTTCCACCTCAGCCTTCCAAGTAGCTGGAACCACAGACGCATGCCAACACACCCGGCTAGTTTTTGTGATTTATTGTAGAGACGAGGTCTCACCAAGTTGCCCAGACTGGTCTTGAAGCCCTGGGCTCAGGCAATCCTCTTGCCTTGGCTGCCCAAAGTGCTGGGATGACAGGCTGAGCTACCACGTCCAGAAGGTTTTTCTTTTATATTCTTATGTATGCATGGATTTAAATATAGTTGATGAGTTTCGGTCAATTGTACTTATTATTCTCGTTGATACCCGGTTGTCTCATCTTTGGCCAATAAGAGTCTCTACTTAGTATGCAAATCCTTTTGACGTGACCCTAGTAGTCTTTGGTAGTGTCCTTGCTTTCTGGTGCTGCAAGAGTTCCAGAATCATCTTATAGGTGTTCCGTTTCAAACCTGAAATCTTTCATTTTTCTCCAAGAGTTTTGGATCCTTTCGGTGCAAAGTGGTACTTAAGGACCACAATCTGGAGACCAGAGGTGTTTATTGCTACTGTGTTGGTTGGTTTCTTGTTCTTTTCAGTGGGTAGAGCCAGGAAAGTACATTTTTAAAAGATAGAAATTCATCAACAGCTATTACTGATCTTCCAATTCAAATTCAGGATGATGGGGCTTTTACTAATCGCCATTGAGCTCCCATCTGTTTCTGTTGGTTTCTCCCTCACCAAAAACCTCCAAGAACATGAATATCATTTGTTATTTGCTGTATGAGTGCATAGTCGTATCCCAATAGGAATACATGTAGAGTCAATTACCTAAATTTAAATTGCTTGTAATGGTATCTCTCTGTGTGGGCATGACACAAACCCAATAGATAGGTTCATTTGCTTTATTTTGCTTTTGGGTTTTCAGGGATTACTTATTTATTAACTTGATTTTATTGTATTACTATGTAAAGTATGTACATGGTTGTGAAGTCAAATCTATAAAATAAGTTCTGCTCAGTGATGTCTAGCTTCTACCCTGCCCTCCCCACTTGGTTAGTCTTTTCATTTTGAGAAATGTAAGCAAGTATGTATACCTGCTCATATCCATCCTTTCTTTCTTAGTGAAATGGTTGCCTATAACACACATTGTTATCCCCCTTAATATTGATTTTTTTTTTTTTGAGTCAGAGTCTCATTCTGTCACCCAGGCTGGAGTAGAGGGACATGATCACAGCTACTGCTGCCTCGACCTGTTGGGCTCAGGTGATCCTCCTGCCTCAGCCTTCCAAGTAGTTGGAACTACAAGCATACGCCACCTTGCCCAGCTAATTTTTTAATTTTATTATAGAGACGAGGTTTCACCAAGTTTTTCAGGCTGGTTTCAACCCCCGGCTCAGGCAATCCTCTCGCCTCCACCTCCCAAAGTGCCGGGATTACAGGTGTGAGCCACCATGCCCCGCAATATTGACCTTTTAACAAGATTTATGTCTAGGACAATATCACAAGCTTATCTTGGGACTCCACCTGTTCTGTCTCCTGCTAGTTGTTCGCACACTTCTCAAAGCGGATATCCAAGGACAAGGACACAGATGTGCTGTAAAGGCATGGTCTGATTTTGAATTTCAGCTCTGCCCTTTACTCGCTATATGATTTCGGACAAGTGTTTGCATTTCTGGGTCTCATTACTGTCACCTGCAAAATGAAGATAGTACAACCGTCTTCACGGGGTTATCGTGGATAACCTGGAAAAAGCACTGAGCGCAGTGCCCAGCACTTGGTGGTGATTGGATAAATGTGAGTTGTTTTCAGTTGTTTCTTTTGGTTTTTTTTTTTTTTTTGAGTTGGAGTCTCACCCCGTTGCCCAAACTGGAGCACAGTGGCATGCTCATGGCCACCCCAGCGTCAACCTACTGAGCTCTGGCGATCCTTCCACCTCAGCCTTCCAAGTAGCCGGAACTACAGGCGTGCAATACCATGCCTGGCTAATTTTTTTATTTATTGTGGGGACAAGGGCTCGCCAAGTTGCCCAGGCTGGTCTCAAACCTGCAGGTTCAGGCAATCCACTCGCCTCAGCCTCCCAAAGTCCTGGGATGACAGGCTGAGCCACTGAGCCCAGACTGTTCTGGGTTTTCTTTCATATGCTTGTCCATGTCAAGAGTCTGAGACTCTTACAAGGATTGGATGTGGTTTGCCCCTATTTGAGCCCCAGAAGGAGCAAACACCTGTCAGCCAAGTGATCAGCCAGACTCCACCCCACAGCCAGGGCTGCCTTCTTTTGACCCAGGCCCAGGCCCCCAGTTCCGTCCAGCCCCACGGAGCTGTGTCCAGCCCTTCCCAGTTTTCCTTCTTTTTCTTTTTTTTGAGTTGGAGTCTCACTCTGTCACCCACACTGCAGTGCAGGGACATGCTCACGGCCACTCCAGTGTCAACCTGCAGGGCTCCAGCGATCCTTCCGCCTCAGCCTTCCAAGTAGCTAGAACTACAGTCATATGCTACCATGCCTGGCTAATTTTTGATTTTTTATTGTCGAGACAAGGTCTTGCCAAGTTGCCCGTCTGGTCTCGAACACATGGGCTCAGGCAATCCTCTCGCCTCGGCCTCCCAAAGTGCTGGGCTGACAGGCTGAGCCACCGAGCCCGGCCCCAGTTTTCCTCATTGGTTCAGCTCTGCCCCAGGCTGCACGACCCTCCCACAGCTGCTTCAGGCCTCTGCGGCCTCCTGAGGCAGCTTCTGGTCAGGCTTGGGCAGGGTTCTCTCACCTCATCTCAGGGCTGTGGGCTTAGGTGAAAAGCGCTACCCTCTTCCCTTCCATCATCTTTGAGGTTTTACTACCGTGTGACATCATCGGCACACTCAGCCATCGTGTCATTGCATCATCACATCCACACGTGACTACTGAGTTGACACAATGACACTGTCAGGTTGTCACTCTCGCCGTGTGTGGTCACTTCAGGACTCCGATATCACCGATTGTGTGGTTACCCGCAAAGCTGGTACGGCTAACCTGTAACGCACTGACCCAGGCATGGTAGTGCGCACCTGTAGTTCTGGCGACTTGGAAGGCCGAGGTGGCATGGAGCGTGCTTCTGCCCTTCTAGAAGTCCTCCCAGCCCTGCTCTCTGCCCTTCTAACCTCCGCTCTCAGCAGTCTCGCCCCGTCGGAGCCTGCCCGGCACAGTGGGTTGGGTCCGTCTGGCTCCCAAGTTGACTGAGCGTCCTCTGAGAGCTTCTTGTCTCTCTGGCCACGCCAGCTCGTCTCGGGCTGCCAGGAGGGTTCTCACACTGAAGCCAGGTCTGAGCCAGGCTGGGGGTTGAGCCAAGACAGGGCTGGGCACTCAACAGATGTTTTCGGGTGTCCACAAAATGCCAGGCTCTGGGGATCAAGACACTGACTCTGTTCCTACGGAACTCAGCGTTTTGGTGGAAAGACAGAGAATGCACAAGGACTTTCCTGGTGACATGGGGACAGATGGGGGACTTTGGGGAGCTGTGAAAACACATCCAGGGGTCTGGCAAGGCTTCCTGGAGGGAGTGGCATGTCATCTGAGAGCAGAAGGGTGACCAGAAGTTCATAAGTGAATGTAGGGGTGCAGGGTGGAAGGAGGGCTTCATGCCAAGAGAAGACCAGAAGGGAGGGTGGTGGGGCTGGGCAGGGAGGGTGGCGGAGGCGTGCTGGAGGGGAGGCCGGTCTGGGGCAGAGCAGCTAGAGCTCTGTGGCTTGTGAGTCCAGTTGAGTTTGAATTTGAACTTGATCTCTTGCAGGCCATGGTGTGAAGCTGGAAGTTAGGAGGGGAGGGAGAGGGAGGGCTGGGGTAGAGCAGGAGGGATGTTATTTGCATCTTAAGAAATAACATTAGGTCAGTACAGTGGTTCATGCCTGTAATCCCAGCACTTTGG
>CAUYQG010198349.1:0-20949 GCA_963574415.1 Tarsius wallacei | reverse complement strand
TTCGCAGCCTCTCCCCATCTGCACAACAAATAGGAAGACAGACTTAGAAGTAGAAAACCCCTCTCCGCTGCCATAAGTCAAGAGCAGTGGTGCTTTGGTCACCCTTATAAGAAACCAGAAGTCTCAGAAACTACAAGAGAGAGAGAGAGAGAGAGAGAGATTGTTAGTATGTCTACAGGAAAGAAATGCATCCACAACTAAGACAATTTGATGAAGTATTAACAGAAATGCTGTTTTGCAAATCTTTAGACAGACTACAGAAAATTCTAAAGGTTAGTAATATAACTTCAGGACTTACAAGTGATGAAAGGAGAGATAAATTGCAGAGACCCTGTGAAGCTTAAATAGTGCACAGTCCACAAGACTGTCCTTGCTGCAGACAGCAAGTGTGAAGTTAGAGAGTTCCCAAAACCATCCTTAGGTTTGAAAATTCATTAGAAGGATTCACAGATTCACTAAACATTGTCATACAACTAATCATTGATTAAAACTAAATGATAAAGATTAAAATCAGCCAATTTGTTGCTGATTGAAGCAAAACAAGGCATGAAGCAATTCAAAGATTCATTAATCTTCCTCTTCCCAAATCACTTGTTCTAGTGAGTCAGGATTTTTCTGTTGAGTCACACTTCAGACACCAACTGCAAATTAGGGAACAGTTCACAAGACCACCCTCACTTTTAATAACAATTACAAGTGTATGGGATTCCCAAACCATCCCCCATTACAATAACTTCTTAGATGCTGTTATATAAACAGCTATAGTTTGCAATAATTCAAATAAAAAACTAGGAAAACCAGGGCACAGTCGGGGAGAATTCTAAACTGGAGGTTTCAGTTGTCCATTCTTCATGAAGTCAAAGGTAGCACTAGTTCCTCCTGGCAACAATGTATGATATTATGCATGGAGGATTGTCAACTATGAAGTCTCACCCTAACCTTAGTGTCCATAATCTTCCATTGAACATCATTGTATGAGCATGGCGGAGTGGTCACATGTCTAATCTCAATCTCTAGCACTTCAGGAAGTTGACTTGATACCACAGGACCCAAAACTTCCACCTAAATCACATTCTACTATCCGGTTGGCTCTAGGAACTCAGGCAAACAAATGCATTCTTATTAGGCATGGCATCCCAAGAGTTTAGAGATGCCCTCTCATAAACCAAGGGCAAAGGTTACACTTCTCTTAAAGTAAGATTATTATTATTTTGGTTTTTTTTTAATTTCACAGACCCCCTCCCACAGGAGAAAATCTTGTAAAGAAAGCTGCTATCAAAGAGGCAGTCATTTTAAGCTGAGAGAGCAATAGATCACCGGGCAAAGGAAAAAAAAAAGGAAATACTCTAAGCTTCTGTCCTGTGTTTTGTTCTAATTGGTCAAATCCACGTAGAATCAAAAGGGCAAGGTACCATTCTGTGTAGTCTATATGTGTCAGCTTCCTAGGGAATACAGCATGATGATGAAGTTCAGAGTGGCAACACAACCTATCCATCACATGCTCCATATCCTGACCTTATCAGGTGACCTAAAATTTCTTTATGACAGCAAGATAGAGAGGGCAATTAAAGCAATACTTTTCACAACTACTGATAGCTCTAGAAAATTTATCAGAACCCTCATTTCACAGCTATGAATTTTATTCTCTCCCATCTTAGGGTCTTTTTTCAGGCAAGAATGCAATCTCATAGCTCAAATTATTCGTGAAAGTCATCTTCCTTTTCTGTGTTATCTAATATATCATGTCAATTGGAAGAAAAAAATATTTGGTACTAAAGAATGTCAAAATCATACAGTCTCAGTGCAATACCTTTTATTTCACTCTAAAATTCAAATTTTTATTTTCTCCCTCTTTGTCTACTGCACAGATACCTGTAAGTTTCTTCTTTAGATCTTTCTGCTAGGTGGAATTAGTAAGTTATGTATCTCTCCGCATAATATAATTACATTTATAGATGATGCCATTTGTGACAGAATGGGTTAATGTTCTAGTTAGCCATCTCTCTCCTATCTATGCATTTCTGTCATGTGACTTTGCAGTTCTGATAAAAGAACCAGAATGTATTTCCTCATCCCTTGATTTGCATGGACTGGTGGAATGTTAGAATGATATGACAATTGACTGAAAAATGCCTACATAACTGGACTTGTTCTTCATGTCTTCTTCCATCAGCATAAGAAAAACATGCCCTGGTCATCTATACCCTCCCAGGAGAAGGATGAGAGACATGTGTAGCAGACCCAAACTAAGACCGGCTAAGATCATTGACCCCCATATGGCCTTTAGAGGCAAGAGTGACTCCATGAGACACTGGAAGAGCCTCCTAGTGAACCCAGAGTTGATTATCTGGCCCTGAACTGACCCACAAACTAGGGCCAATGAGAGAAGCACCCATGCAGTTCAATCTGCCAAGGATGACTTCCAAAAAATGGACCCTGAACTGTCTTCTTGGTTCACCTATCACTATGGTGAGAAGAAAGTACATAGTAACTGCTTTCTAATTATTTCATGTATTTCTTCCAATGTCTCCCTGAATTCAGTGAATTAATATATGTTATTTTCATCTAGTAAACTGAATGTATTTCTCCCTCAAATATATTTTAGATTTCTCAGCTAATTTCTTATGCTCCAAAGAATGAAAACATTAATTTAAAAAATAGCTGCAAGAAAATATGTTCATATTTAATCATCACAGTCAAAAACTTTCTAAACTTTTTATTGAAAGTTTAAATATTGGAAAAAGTTGCTAACACAAATATTTTAAATATTAGTATATAAAATATATAAAAATGGAAATGTAAAAGAAATGCAAAAAAGTTACAAGCTTCAGTAGATTAGAGGTTGTATTTTTAGTATAAAAAGAAAACTTTAAAAAATAATTTACATCATAATAGTCAAAGCATTCTAATTTGGAGAAATTTTTGAATCAAAACAAGAGGTAAGAAATGTACAAAATCAAACTGGACATTTTGTATTAATTTAAAGTATGTCGAAAGGATAAAGAGCCAACTCACTGGCCAAAGACAGGCTAAAATGGGAAGCAAAAATAATAATGGGAGTTTAATAAATGTTATTAAATATTATGTCGCGCATAAATGACAGAGGGAAGTATTCTTTTTTTTTTTGAGAAAGCGGATTTTTTTGAGAGGACAGAAAAGCTCTCACGGTGGGAGGGGACCCAAGGGGGTTGCCCAGCAGTATTAATAAAATTATATGTCATTTGCTTTAATGTATTTTATATGCATTTATGCATTTTCTGCTAATAAAATAAATTTTAAAAGATCAATCAATCTAATAAAAACATGGAAATAGATAAATAGACATAAATATTTAAGCATAAATGAAAGAAATTCTCAACTTTACAAATAAATAATTTTTAAGACTTTTTGTTTCAGATTTTATCAATGTTGAGAGAAAACAATGATAATATTCAATATGATAAGTATCAAAGAAAATAGTTTGTATTTTGCTAATCTGAGTACATACTAACATAATTTTTATAGAAAGCAATGTTTGATATAAATAGAAAATATATAAACATATTCTTTGATTTGGCAATTGTACAAGTTATTTATTCTAAAGAATTCATTAAATAGTGTAGTGCAATTGACTACATTTGTCTTTCATTCATCCATCTATTATTTCAATTGGTATTGAGAATTATATATTAGCTACCAGACACTGAGCATATGGCAATAAATAAGATAATAAGGTCCCCACCCCTCAGCATGTTTATATTCTATTTTTTTTCTTAACAACAATTATGCTATTGTTGCATAACATTACAAACATAGTCTATTTATATTAGCTTACTATACAGTCAAAGCTAGATAAATATTTCAGAATAATATCTAAAATAAATAATGTATTGTTAATTGAAAAATATAGATTATAACTTATGGCTGTTTTGTTGTATTTAAACTAGAAAAATATTGAAATTGCATATATTAAGGACCTTACAGTAATTATTAAGTGTTAAAATTATTGAAAGATAGTAGTTTTTTCTCGTGATTTTCAATGTCTTCCAGTGAGTAAAATTAGAGCAATTTTTAAGTACAAATAAAATAACATAGATACTTTAAAAATTGTTTCTTAAATTATGGTACTTCATTTAATATTTCTTTATATAACTGCAATATTATCAGAGTCTCTCTTGATAGTAAGAATTGCCAAGCTAATTTTTTGAGAAAGTCTGATCGCTCTTAAAATTACAGTACGCATTTTGGGCAGACCAAGTTTTAGTATTAAATTTTACTAATTTCTGTGTGACCTTTGGCAAATTAATTCAACTGCCTTTGCTTAATTTCTGCATCTACAAAATAGGGCCAATTATAACTGTTTAAAAGCTTTATTCTGAAGTCTAATGGACTAATAATGCCTAGTGTACATTCTTTAATTTTTTTTCCTTATTTTGAAGAGAATCATGACAGAAATATTTATTTTTATTACCTGAGTTTGGTGTTAGCAGGGTTAGATTTTAAATTATTCTGTAGAATCAAACCTATATTTCAAAGTGCTGAAACGGTTTTCAGAACGTTATTGACTCATTTCCACATGCAATTCTATTGGTGAGTATTATTTTTATTCTATGCTACAGCCTGATTTATTTACTGTATCTAAATTAATATAAATTTATCTGACCCACTATTCACATAAATGTTCTATTTGTATTTATGCTTTTAAAAGCCTGCTTTTAGATTTTTTTACTAAAGAGAAGCAAAATTTTTCATCACTGAGCAAAATGTTGAAAGCATATAATTTCATAAGTGCTTTCATACAGAGACTGAACCAATCTTCAAAAAACACATTTAAAACTCTTTAAAACCTGGACTTCCAAGTTTCTTTAGAGTCAAAGTGACACTTATTATGATGTGGATAACTCTCTGGAGCTAAAAATCTGCACAGAATTTGCATTTACTTGTAATGCAATTGGCTACCTAAGAACTTAGATTGAATGTTGTTTTCCTCCCTTAACTAAGAAAACTGAGTGGTTTTTTCTTTGGAGAGGTGTCTCATGACATCACTAGGGAAAAATAAAAATAATACTATCTTTACTTCTCTTTGTGAGTAAGAACTTTTCTGGAGAGTTTCTTGTGCTGATTATAATTAGACCAGTGATTATGAAAAAAGGTAATAAAAATAAAATAAGAATATTTTTTAAAGAGTACAATAAAAATTAATTACGTATATTTTATATATTCTTAATACATATGAATATGTATCTCATAGAAGTATACTAATGATTTATACAATATAATAATTATAATAATATATTATATATATATATATAAAGTTGAATAGTAAGAGGCTATGAGCAAACAGCTGCAGCATCGCCACTACCAGTAAACCCTTAATCAGAATTGATTTAGTTAAGAGTGACTGTTAAGAACGTTGTAGTCAGTGAAAAGAGGAAATTGAAATCCTGAACTCTGTTAAGGGGACAGAGAACAGAAACAAAGCCAAATCAAGCAGGGATTTTGACATTTCTTGTCCATTATCAGCCAGGTACGACTATAGGACTACGTCTAGAATTACACAGGGTTATGTTGAAGTATTGGTGAGCAAAGTGTGGCAATTCTTGGTTTACTCAATTTTTTGTTTGCCCTCTCTGACTGAAAGTGAACTTCTTATAGGGGTGAGCAATTTAATGGGAGTCAGACAATGAAACTAGCAAAGAACACTTGTTTCACATAGAAGTAGTATATTATCCTTCAAAGTTTATTTTTTAAATTTTCTGTGTATATCAAAATAAAATGTGATGTTTTACCGCCTTATATTTTGGAGCAAATGTACAGAAAACTAAAGAACCCAAAATATATAGAGAGAAATACTATTACAAATAGCAAAAGGTTTTCCAATTTCAAGCTCCCGGGGCTAGAGATATAAGAATAATTAGCTCCTTTGGTCCTGTCATTTCTCAATGACCTTACTGTGGACACTCACCTTATATTAATAATGCCTGGCATGTTTGGACTGTGGCTTATCCACAGATCTCAGAATTTACAAACATTGGATTTACCCAAGAGGAAGCTGAGTAACAAGTCATCTCATTCTCCTTAAAAGATAATCTGAAACTCAGAAAGGCTAAACTCGCTGATGTGGAGTAGCAGAGTGCAGGTGGCTTCCTTTAGAAAATAAGGCCCTTTTACCGTTCCAGACAAAAATTTCACCCTAACAGTGAGTTAAGGAGCCCTGAAAGAAGACAACTACTAGCTGAGTCTGCCATCTCATGTGACTTAAAATAGTCTTTAAAATTCTTAGGGATATATAGAGAAGCAAACTTAAGTCACGGAAAACTAAACAGCAACCAAAAATACCTTGTATTTGTCAATGAGTTTGCAATCTATAAATATTTATGCCTCTCTTGAATCTTACAGTTTTTTAAACAAGTGAAAAGTTAATGTTGAGCTTTTGTTGTTTTCCATGCCTTTTCCTTCCAACTGAATTTAAAAAGACATTCCTGTTACTCCATTTTCCCTAATTCTTCTCTCAGAAACTTGCACACAGGGTGTAAAAAATAGTTCATAAATGGTGTTGAATGTGCAAAAGACTGAAGTAAAATAAGAAATGAAGACTGAAACTAAAGTATAAATGAAAGCTTTCTAATACCCACTCCGGAATTTCTTCTTACATCATGTAATAGGCTCATCATAGGCCATGAATAAATGTAGAAAGGAAAGAAGGAAGGGAGGAAGGAGGGAAGGAAGGAAGGAAGGAAGGAAGAGAGGGGGGAAGGAGGGAGAGAGGGAAAGACGGAGAGAGGGAAGGGAAATATGTTTTCCATAAAATTTCAAATTAATGTGATATTTCAACACAGAAATAACTGAACAGGGGTGAGCAAAAGATGGATGGTTAATAAAGTAACAAAGAAAACTGAAGATTTATTGGAGAGGTTAGAGAAAAACAGGGTTCTCACTTTTAAAACAAAATTTAACTGTGTCAAAACACAGAGAATGTTACCAATCAAAAAAAATTTACAAAAGTTTCATCTTAAATTAGAAGCAAAAATATAGAGAAAATGATGATTGAAGAAATATATATTACTTCTTACAAGTAAAGGAAGCTTTCACATTCACATAGATGGTTTTTTTAGTATTCTTACAAAGTTCTTCAGCAATGATGACATTTTCCTCCTTAAAAATACATTCTCATAATTACACTTCACCAAGAAAAACATTTTTTCAATTTTAAATATAGTACTCTTTTATCATGAGCCCTTTTCTTCCAGCTCACTTATTCTAATTTCAGAATTTCTTCCTAACATGTCTTCTTGTCTACTTTTTTCCTCCTTCTTTGACATGTCCAGTTGGTACGTACAGGATATGGATTGTCCTTGTACTTCCTATTATAGTTCCTAGTAGTGAGGTTGCCCACGTCACTGGGTTCCAGCAAACAGAGCTGAGAGCAGATAGTATACAACGTTTCCCGTCTGATGCATGACTGAGTTCTTGTTCCCCTCTCATGGCACATTTATAGCCATGTGATGAGAAAGTTGTACGTTCATATCATTGACACCTCATCAAATCAAGAGGGTCTCCCACTTGCCTCTTTGTCTGAATGAGAAATAAATTTTAGTGTGGTGAAGCCCAAGATTACATAGTTTATTTGTCACTACCTCCAATCTAAGGTTAATCATTCCAGTGTAACATTCTACATTGTTCATCCACAAAGGCAGCCAGACAGACCATTCAAAAATATACACAGCAACGGACTATGCCTTTTCTTAAAAATATTCATGGCTTCCCATAAAACTGGAATAAAATTCAAATCCCTTACTGAGTCTCAAAAGGCTCACATGATCTGTCCTCTGCCAAATCCTCAAGACTTACTTCTCTCTACTTATCCACTGACTTTTGTTGTCTTCCTCAGTTACATTGATCCCTTGTGTTTTCTGTGCTTTCTGCTTCCTGTGCTCATTTTCAAGTTCATCACAAATGCCTGACAAGCTTGAACACAACCATCTCAAGAGTTTGACCCCTACTCCATTTCTATGTTCTCTAGGTTAGAGCTAGAGTGCCTATTTTTCATGACACTTAATCTGGCTCTTTGATTATTTGTCTGTATGTTTATCATGTGTATATAATGTGAATTATTTCATGGCAGGGGCATCATCATTTTTTATTTCCTGTGTTCTGGAAACACGAAACAATACCTGTTGCATAGTAGTCACTAAGCAGATTTAATTAATAACTCGTGAATCAGTCCTTTTGCAGGGAGATTAGGATATGAAGAAAACAAAATCAGAAGAAGTGGCATCTGAGATGATCATTGAATAGTATGATGCTACTGACTTGTAGTGCTTTGGAGACAAAGAATTCAAGGGAGAGCAGATCACAGCTGTAAAGTCCCAACACTGGAATGATCACAGTGTGCTGTTCCTGGAAGAGAAATCAGGTCATTTAGGCCAGAGAATAAGAAATAGCCTTATATTCTTTACCCAATGTTGTGTCTTTGCCTAGGAGAGAAGAGCTGTGCTTCCCCAGAGAACAGCCATCAGTTATATAAATTATACTCACACATCTAGCCTGAGATAAGGGTACAAGGGTTCTCTGCCTGTGGCTTTCTTGCTAATAATATCCAACCTGGCCCTAGGCCCAGAACCCAGAAACTTTTAGACAATGCCTCAACGAGAGAGATTCTCAGATATGCTATTGTTTTAAAAATACATTTTCATAGAAAATATATTTTCCTCAATATAAATATGACTTTTGAACATCGATTGTTAAAAAAAAAACACTAATTTCAGGACAGGTCTACTGATGAGATTAGTCTAAGGGAAAAAAAACCCAGAAATTTTACTGATTTTATGCCCTACTTTTCCAACCATTGTGATAGACAATACAACAGTCTTAACTTTCCCGAAGAAACATGTTTCAAGACCTCCAGTTGATGCCTGAAACTGCAAATAGTACTAAATCATATATGTACCATGTTTTTCCTACACATACATACCTGATTTATAAATTAGACATAGCAAGAGATTAACAGCAACAGCTAATAATAAAATAGAACAATTATAACTGCATATTATAATAAAGATTTATGTAAATGTGTGCTGTCTCTCTCTTGCTCTCTCTTTCTCTGTCTCTGAAAATGTTTTATTGTATTTTACCCACCTGTTTTCTGACCATTGGTCGCTGAAACTGTAAAAAGCAAAATTGCAGATAAGGGAAAATACTGTACTAAAATGTGAACACCTCGGTTACTGGATGTCAAAAGACCTAAGTATTCCAGAGAAATAATATATTTTTGATGTGAAAATAGAAAGTTAGGGGAGGAAAAAGCTTTAGCCTGAGATTGCATTTTTGTTGTAATAACACCTCATGCCCACAATGTAAAGACTAGCGAGGCAAAAAAAAAGCGAGTTTGTACAAACAAATTTTTCTTCACTAATGTGCTGAGGACCCAACCGCACCACAGAGGTGGCTATTTTCAGGATGTGAAATCTGCACTTTTTTTAGGCCACTAGGAAAGCTATTCAGAGCCGTCCTCAATTATGCAGTGCCTAATTGTCTCATTTGCTCTCCCTCTTTCTCCTCACTCCTGTTGTGGACAGCTGATGGAGGTCAATGCCAGTTGAAGGCCTAGGGTTCCAAGAGTCTGCTCCTTGACGTATCTTCAGTGATTTAGGATCTGATTTTTACCTTGGCAGTCTGTGGTTTCTTATTTTATTTGGGGCAGAATTAAACTTTGGCATCATGATTTGCACTACCTAATCTCAAAAGACTGTTTTCCACTAGAATGACAATTGATCCTTTTCCACTTGAAAATCAGCCAATTGGACTAAAATGCTATGTCAGCTGGTGGGCCAGTACTGCTTTTCTTGAGAAAAGAAGGCAATAAGAGATTCAAAATGAAAGTCAAAAAATAGATAAAATGTCTGGGTGAGGAGAACTGGAAGATGAGAAAAAGAATTTGTCATCAATCTCAGTCTAAATGCATGTACATCTCCTAGAGACATAAACCTGTTAAGTTGATGAGAATATATTTTTTTTCTTATAATGGTCAGAAAGCCCCAGGCTGTCCTAGTCTAGAGAAGTCAAACAGACAGATTCATATTTTCCAACTTTTCTTTTTCAAACACCCACGAGAATCATCTCTATTGCCTTCCCACTCATCAGTTTCAGAACTCATTCTTTGACCAAACCAGCAAAAATTGGCAGAGCTTTTGTATTTGTATGTTTCTCATTGAATTAATAAGAGGAATACTTCTTACGGATTAGGAAAGCCTTTTATTTTAATAGTAAGCTAATTTCAAGCATATGCAGGAAAGTTTTTCAGGAGACTATGTCCTATACATTATTATTCGCACCTTCACAATAGTGCAGATTCATTCTAACTTCCCTAAGAACAGGATACCACTTAAGGAATATCAACATGCATTTATTAAGTCATTCAACAGTCACCCACTGTTTGTTCACTATTTGACAAGAAAATACTAATAAGTCATACTAACTAAACCAACACTGTTCATGACAAATCAGGTGGAACAATCACCAGAGTGTCTAAGGACACAACTTCAAAATGTGGAAAAACTAGAGTGTGCAAGGTTGAATCTGATGTGACCTTTCTCTCAAGAAACCAGAAGTATGGTGTTAGAGGGAAATTTGTGGATGTTACACATCTTTGTCTTTACGTTTGTTCATTCAGCGTTTATTAAATTTTTATTAAATGTTCTCAGTGGCTTCTTTTCCTTAAGCGTTAAAGCTTAAGTAGGTACTGTATACATGGCCCAATTTACGATTTTATTATGAAGACAATAGAGAATCAAAATTCAACAATGGGTGTATTTCTATCCACAAATTATCAATAACATAACAAACAAGAAAATTGTGCTTGGGTTTTATTTTGAAATTTGCTTTCAGAACAAAATAGAAATGAGATGAACATAGTTGGTTTTTCAAATTTTAGGTTTTTTACAATTAATTTTATGTTTACTCTCATTGGAAATTTTGATCCTCAAATTATGCTGTAATGCTTTCTGGAATGCTCCTATTGACCTGTGTGTCTGGAGAATGAGAGCTTAAGTAAGTCTGCAATTAGTCTTTCCACTTCCCACCTGGTTGATATTTTTTCTTTGTGGAAGACAAGCCTTCTTTGCCTAATTTGTGGTGCATAGCTTGCCAGTGAAGAAAGTTCATTGTTAAGCTCTTTTGATTCTATTGGACTTTAATAAATTATCTATAACAATAGCCAAAGTAGCCATGTGCAGTCAATAAAAATGCACTGATTCTCTTTTTCTGAAACAAGTCAGCCTTCGTATCTAGAGTGCTCGTAATTTTTAATTTACCCAGAATTGTCATATTTCACTTCTGTTATCCAGTGTCTGATTCAAACAGCAGCCCCATTTACTGTCAAAACTATTCTGTTTTGGATTATAAATTATTAGCCCATCCTATCTAAGACTTCCATGTTTCCATAGTTAATGCTTTTCTCTCTAACATGCATCCCATCCTTCAGTTCAATATGGCCTACAGGTGGAAATATCCTCATTTCTTTCCTTTGGTTAACATCCAATTCATCACACTGGATACCTCATTTATTCACTCATTCAAATGTTGCACGTATCTTTAGTCCTAAGCTGTAAGTTAGGTCCTGGAAATATAATGGTGAGGAAGGTACAAACAACTCTTCCATCACAAAACATGTGGATGTCTGATGGATAAAGCTAAGGAATTTGAAGACTGAGGAATGCCTAAGAAAGCTATGCTGCTTTAGGAAACCAATTTGTTAGCCCACTCAAGTCAATCAAACAATGAAAGAAACCCTGGCTTCTTAGGTATCAAAAGAGAAGCTAAGAAGTTCAGGTACTAATGGGATCAGAGAAGCTCATGCCATGCATGTCCACAGAAGAATCTCATTATAACCACTCATGTACCGATTGTTGAAACCTGGATGTCAGTACCATAGTACAGTATTTCTATGGTGTGAGAAAGAAAACATTTCATTTTGCAATCCAGATAAGATTGGAATTGAAAAATTAGTTTGGTTATTTCATATTAAAGAATTATTTTAATTCTTTCCTGAATAATCACTATGGAATGAAGCCCAAGTGACACACTGTGCTGTCAACTACCTGACACAAGAAACATCACAGGCTGCTGGAAGGTAACAGACAGAATATTAGGGGAAGCTTAACAGCCTGGCTACCTTTGTGTGTTAAGAATTAAAATGTTGAAGTACACATTTTTGTTAGTTTAAAAAGGGAAAATATGTCAAGTATGACTTTTGCAGATCTGTTCAGATATGTATTCTTCTTTAAATTCAAATAAATCTTTTTGTTTTATTTAAATTTTTACTGAATACACAGTGGATTTACTCAATCATTATAAAATATACATTGAGGCCTGTTGTGGTGCCTCAACCTGTAATCCCAGCACTTTGGGAGGGTGAGGCAAGAGGATTGGGCAACTTGGTGAGACATTGTCTCTACAATAAATCACAAAAAACCTAGCTGAGTGTGGTGGCGTGCATCTGTATTTCCAGCTACTTGGAAGGCTGAGGTGGAAAGATCGTCTAAGCTGAGCAGATCGAGGCTGCAGTGGCCATGAGTATGCCGCTGCATGTCAGCCTGGGTGACAAGAGTGAGATTCCAACTCAAAAAATATACATACATATACATTGAAGTCTATATTGGGTTGCTGAAATAAATGTTTCCTCTGATTTTCCTTACAATCATAGAAATTGGAAATGAATAGAAGTAATAATAAAACTGTGGAGATAATGAAATTTGGTCATGGAAAAATTCAAGTAGAGGTCAGAATACAATTTGTTAAAATAATGCCTAATAAAGAGTCAATGACTAATAAATGTTATAATGGATGCTGAGATTTCCTATACTTACACTGATTGGGAAGGCATACTAGATAAACTGTTAAGACTTTCTAGATCTATGGTCCTTTGAGTAGTATACTGAACATGCCCATTTTAAGACTTGCGCACAAACACGCTTGCATGCACACACACACACACACACACACACACACACACACACACACACACATGAATGCCTTTGGAGAGATTGTGGGGTTTAACAGACGAAACAGTGTAGTCTGGCCACACAGCTAAAAAGTTCTCTTCTCCAACACTCCAGTTACCCAAGCCATAAAAGAGTAGATTTAGCAGTCTATAGGGGATAAAAATAATCCGAATGCTGACATGATAAATCTTTCCATTACATAATAATTTAAACATTTTGATGGTGGTGTCAATACTCTCTAGCTCAGGAAATGATTAATTACCTTTTTTATTTATAAGACTTCATCACATTCTAGTCATTTCAGAGACATATTCAAAGTGCTACCACTATCTATATTTTTTTCTGCTCTACTAGGTCACTTTCTGGTCACAAATCCAGTCATTTAGACAGTACTTTTTTATTATCTCCATTTTACAGAGGTAAAAACTAAGGCTTAGGGATATTTGGTGACTAATACAAAGTTATAATTATACCAGTCTGAAGATAAGCTTTAGCATTTTGTCTCATTTCACTTGCAGAACTAAGGACATTAAACAGAGTTTTTCAGAATTAAATATATGTATCCTTTTCCTTTTTAGACTTATTTTTCAGAGTAGAGAAAACAGAGCTATAGATTGAAAATGACAATCATAATAATAATGATTAATCATGACTGACACTTCGAGTGCTGTTGTCTTAAAATATGACTGCGTCAACAATATTTCCCGCAGTTTAATTTCTGCTGCAGAAGGGAAATACCCTCATTTGTATTTCCTGCAGGCAAAAGCTTGCAGAGCACGCCTGCAAATTCCAGCCTCCAGGCACAAGAGTGCCCTATCTGGGGCTTTCATGCAAATTTCTCATTGTACTCAACCAAAATTACAAATTGATTACAAGTCACATAAACAGGGATCATCTTAGTCATCACAGAAGTTTCGCTGCCTCTGGGCTGAAACATGGCATCTGTTTAATCACAAAATACTGTATTCTTCAATAGTGTGGGACAGTGGGAAAAATAGTCTGTCTCTCAAATACTGCATTCAGTTGTGGTTACATTAATGTCAAAACAATGTAAATATATTAGAGACAGCCCCCCAAAAAAGATTAAAAAGTAGTGAAGTCATAAATTAGCAAACTGACGTACAAAGGAAGATTAAAATTAAAATGTAATGAACTCAGAGGCAGTATTGAAATATAATGGAGACTGGGTGCGGTGGCTCAAGCCTGTAATTCCAGCACTTTGGGAGGCCAAGGCAAGAGGATTGACTGAGCCTATGGGTTCGAGACCAGCCAGGGCAACATGGTGAGACCTCTCTCCACAATAAACAAAAATCAAAAAATCAAAAGAAAAAAAAAAGTAGCCAGGCTTGGTAGTGCATGCCTGTAGTTCCAGCTACTTAGAAGACTAAGGTGGAAGGGTTGCCAGAGCCCAGCAGGTCGATGCTGGAGTGGCCATGAGCATGCCACTGCACTCCAGTCAGGGCGATGGAGTGAGACTCCAACTCAAAAAAAAAAAAGGGAAAGAAATATAATGGAAGCCAGCCAGATGACTACAAAACTCCATCAGCCATATGAACTTGCAAAAGTCATTTAAACATTGTGGAGTTCAACTTTCTCATCCACAAAAATATTGAGACAATATCATCTACAATGTTCTTTCCATGAATAGTGTCCACATGCACATGCAAATGGTGCCTCCACAAAGCCTGAAAAATTACAGCCCCATTATGTGAATTAATCTACATAGTCAGCATCATTTCCCGTCTTGAAAAATGATAAAGTAAACCCCAGCAGTTTTTAAATCGACCACTGTACCTTACTAAGCATGTCTGCTATTAACAAATAAAACGTGTGGCTGATGTCAAATGGCTAACCAAAATTTCAAAGCGGCCACTATGGAATTTTTTTTTAAATAAATAAGCAATGGCATTCATAAAAATTGTGTTTCCTTCAAAAATATAAACTGTCTTTTAAAGGTCAATATATGAGTAAGACCCTAAGTGCAACTTTTTGACAAAATATGACAATGCTAGCCAGACACGGTGGCTCAGCACTTTGGGAGGCCGAGGTGGGAGGATTGCTTGAGTCCAGGAGTTCAAGATCAGCCTAAGGAACATAGTGAGATCTGAACTCCCCACCTGAAGGAAGCTTCTTTCAGCAGAGTTGCAGACACAGGGTTGGATTCAGCAGGGAGAGGACGGTGGCTCTGAGCCCTGTTTGTCAAACAGACCTAGTGCCCAT
This sequence comes from Tarsius wallacei, assembly GCA_963574415.1. Taxonomy (NCBI): domain Eukaryota; kingdom Metazoa; phylum Chordata; class Mammalia; order Primates; family Tarsiidae; genus Tarsius; species Tarsius wallacei. The sequence goes on along the minus strand of CAUYQG010198349.1, from coordinate 5,749 downwards.
GGAGAGTCTTGGAGGAGGGGGCTTCTCCACCTGCTTGTCCACCACTACAGACATGGAAGCTTAGTCTTTCTGCAACATTTTGGGGTACCTGCAACCCCACGGAAGGTGGGCCATTTGGGCTCAGGCTTGCACAAAGGGTGGAACCCCATTCCCTCTCTACACAGATGGCCTACAGATGGACAGGGGTACATGTCTGACCTGAAAATGCAAAGCAACAGGACAGAATCATAATGGAAAAACAGACCACTTCCTCACCAGCTTACAGTGGAACTGAGGTGCTCTCCCCTCTGATGCTCTCCCATGACCCTCCCATTCCCTCCGCTAATACCCCCAACGCCAGGCAAAGACTTCAGGGAATCTCACGGTGGCTTCCCCAAAAGCCTCAACCAAGGTCAAGGCTTTAACCCACCATCGGCAGATTGCATATACCACCAGCTTCATATGCAACTAGTTTTCATTACCAGTGCCTCCTCATGGCCAGAAGGCTCAAAGTTTCAACCCAGAGAGAAATATTGGGAGAAGAGAAGAATACACCATGTCACTGGAGAACAAGATAAGCTTCATGCGTATCCTGGCATCCGAGAACCAGTGGCGACAGTGAACCTATACACATGTCCAATCATTACTTCTGAAAACAGCAACTTAGAAAGTTAATACCAAGAAACACATGCAGAGTCAATACCATGGAAAGCACCAAGAGATGAAGCTAGATGAATTATAAACATTAAGGTCAAACAAACAAACAAGCAAACAAATAAAAAACCCCAAATACCAAAAATAAAAACCAAGAGGCCCTTACAATGGGGAAGTTTTCTAAAGGAAATACACTAATAAAAGGAAGCTCAGGAGGCCTAGATTTTGAATCTCCTGGAAATTTAATCAGGGTTGAGGGGCGTGTTAAAACCATCTTGATCAGTTGCACACAGTTGTTCTCTTTATGGAGTCTAAAAGGAAGCGATGTAGTGGGGAAAAGGAAAAGATAGTAATAGATAAATAGGAGGAGAGAGAGAGAGAGAAGCACAAAATGTAAGATATCCAGCTTTATGGTGACTCCAGACCTTGAACTTAAGGAATACAAAGGAGTGAAAGAAGACTAGAAATAACTCTATGTGGATTCTTCCAAGCCCGTGTCCTCCTCTCCTGTACAAATTGATTCTACCTTAGCACGTGAGAGCTTAGTGGGAAAACCTCACACAGAACCTCTGAAAATGCAAAGCAACAGGACAGCAACATAATGGAAAAACAGACCTTCCCCACTTACCTTTGCCTCAGTTATGATGGGTTAAACTTCCCCACTTACCATTGTCTCCGTTATGATGTGAAACAGGTGGGATAAGGTTTACCTTTCCCCCACTGTTCATGCATACTTGTTTTATGCAACAAATGCATACACTCAAGTTCTCCTGCCATGCACTTAATGAAATTTTAGGTTGACTCTGTGTTAGGCTGTTATCAGAATCCATTTTCCCTTCTATCTTTCGGTTGCAGCTGCATTATTTGCAAGTATTACTTAGGTCAGCAGCACTTCCCATGAGAATGTATGGGGAGTTTTCACCTGTTGTTCTGGGTTCTGACTCCAAATGGAGGTAGAGAATCCTACTTGAATGTCACTTTTCCTGTACACATTCACTGTGCTCTTCTCATCCTTCTTTCTCTCATTCCTTCAAACATTTAAGTAAAAACTAAGCCACAGTACTCTTTTTTTCTGAGGCTGCTGTAACAAATTGTCACCAACTGCGTGGTTTAAAATAGCAGAAATTTATTTCTTACAATTCCAGAGGCTAAAAATACAAAATAAATGTGCCTGTAGAACCCCACTCCCTACTGAAGATTTAGGGGAAATTCTGTTCCCACCTTCTTCAGCTTGTTGTTTGTTTCTGGCATTCTCTAACTTGAGGTCACATCACTATCAGTTCTTCTACTTCATTAGTCAAGGCAGAGGGAGATGTTAAAACCCCTTCTTAAACTCAACTGCATCCAAATTCTTCATGGAGTTTGCCTCATCTCAAGATTCATAGCTTACTTACATCTGCAAAGAGAAGTAATATTTACAAATTCCAGAAAGTAGGGTTTTGGGAGGCCATTATGTACTGTAACCCCAAGCCAGGCATTGTTAGGAGGTATTATGTAGGCACAAATTATCAATGAGATTAGTCCATAAAAAGTGTTTTTTTTTTCCCTTAACATAAACACATAAATCAGAGGGACTTAGAAATTCGAAGACCCTCACTAGAAGAAGATGGAGGTAAGGGAGAGCAAATGAGAATTCTGCCTTGGTGGTGGTTTCCCCCAGATGCTCCAGACTCTAGCATTTGCCATGATTTGGGAACCCTTTCTAACCCACATCACTCATACCATTTATGGTACTTGTTTTTTTTTCTTTTTTTTTTGAGTAGGAGTCTCACTCAGTCGCCCAGACTGGAGTGCAGTGGCCACTCCCAGCCACCGCAGCCTCGACCTGCTGGGCTCCAGGCTCCGGCGATCTTTCCTCCTCAGCCTTCCAAGTAGCTGGTACTACAGGCGCACGCTACCACGCCTGGCTAATTTTTTGATTTATTGGAGAGATGAGGTCTTGCCAAGTTGCCCAGGCGGGTCTCGAACCTGCGGGCTCAGGCAATCCACTCACCTCAGCCTCCCAAGGTGCAGGATTACAGGCCATTTATAGTACTTTTAACCGTGCATTTAAAAAATAATAGATTCTGTAAACTAAACCTTCCTCATGCTGAGCTAATATTAATGGGAACAATAAAAATGAATATTTGCATTGTTTTTTGGAAAATAGTATAGAGAAAGCAATTTAATGCTTTTCATGCTTCTGTGTATTGTTTTTAAGTAGCATTTGAGCCTTGATCAATTGTGATTTTTGTAGTTTTACAAATTGCCCATAATTATTCAAAACATCATAGAGTGACGAAGACTCCAGAGTTTAATTTCAGGTGTAACTGAATTGGAAACCTGTCTCATTCTCATAATTTCTATGTTGTAGGACAATCTAAGCTTCTTCTCCTAAGATAAGCATACTACATATACTTTGCAAAGTTATTGAGTATTTGAGATAATATATGCTAGTGCTTGGTATTTGGGGCACCCAGTAATGAAACCTAGATTAAATCTGGAGATGAACTGCCTGGGTTCAAATCCTAATTATTTTACTGATTGGTTTTGTACTATTGAATAACTTAGTAAATGTCTTCCTTACATCCGTTTCCTCAACTATATAATGAGATTTGGGGGATTATATTATTTAATTCATACAAGGCATAGAGCCTGGCACTTGCGATGACTTCAATGAGGATTAACTTTCATTATTGCCACCACCATCATCATCATCATCATCATCATTATTTCTATTTATATTATATTGATATTAAAAGGATTTCTCAGCAACTCTGAGATGTACCAAGGTTGAGAAACCCTAGATTTAAATTTGATTTCAGAAAGAGTGTTATATGTATTTTAATTAAAAAGATGAGTAAAATATTTGTAATTCGATGCATGTAATGCCTCTATTATAGTAAGTTAAGAGAAAGATGCTGAGCAGAAGCTCAATGAAATGAATCAGAACTATTTTAATAACTAAAGAATTTAGAGTGAACATAATTCTCAAGTGAACGTCTCAGAGAATGAAAGTCATCGCGGAAGCTACTGAAAAGGAAGCTCTCTGAAGGAAAAAAGACAACCTCTTTATGCAGAACACATCAGAGTATAAGTGTACATTATTCTTCAAGATGTGATGACAATTCAAGAACACCAACACAGAAAATCTGAGACATATGTGAAGATGCATCGATAAAGATGAGGATTTGGGGGGAAGTCCTCCATCAGAATAAGTCATGGGTTAATCTATAGCTTTGACCACTTACCTTTAATTAAACTCTACTTTGTTAAAGAGATAACTTGAAGATATAAGAATGGTTGTTCAGGAAGGAAGATGTATGTATATGTGTTCTTAATTCTTATAAATTTAAAATCATGTATCCAATGACATCTACTCAAAACTTCCTTCCGGAGATACAGTATTAGAAAAGTAAGCAGATGTTTAACCCTAATTCATGATTATAAAAATCTGTCATTTAGGCCAAAAGCAATGGTGCTATTTGAGAGTGTGTTACATGAAATTAAAAGCATGATTTCAGAGGCTTTTCATTGATTCTGGCTTGGATACATATACGGATCATGATTGTGTAAAGCATCAGTCATCCTTCTCTGCTTATTGAGAAATAATTACATATTCAGAACAAGAAAAGATGAAAGATGAAGACCACAATATTAAGCCAGAGTTAATATGGGTCCATTGATGAAAAGAATGTTAGGAAGAAGCAGCTAGGAGAAAAACACAGTCTGATTCTGAATGTATTGACTCTTAGGTAGGATTATTGGAATGGAGATATCCCATAGGTAACTGGAAAAAATGACATCTGAATTCTAGTCAACATTCAGGAAAATGTGAAACTTTGAGATAGTATAAGACTACCTAAAAAAAATTCTGGGAGGAGGGGGTCAAGATGGCGGCGACACAGGCGGGAATGTGACATTCTTCGAATGTGAGTTCCCCAAAAAGACTCTTGCTTCCCCTCCCCCACCCACTCACCCACAGCCAGACGCACGGCCCAGGGTCCCTCAGTCCCACGCAGGGCCGGCTATTGTGTCCCTGGTTGCTTCCCTGCTGATGGGGAATCTTGGGTCTCAGCTCCCTCCCTAATTGGCCTCCGATCACCGGGGAGGGTCTGGCTACCCACCCAACAGAGAAGCTGATTCCATCTCTGACTGAAACACACTGGGAACAGGCCAGGGCCATTTTTGCCGGAGCTTGGGAGCAGAGCTCTAACCCAAGCCAGAGCACCAGTCATGTGCCTCGAACTCAAAGAGTGGAGAGGAAGGATTGGCGAGGGTGAAACTATCATGCTGGCCATTCCTCCAGGCAGAGACGTGCGTTGCCCTGCCCACCTACAAGCAGGCTCCACATCCGTTCCCAAGGAAACATCACTAAACAGAAGACAAAGCCACTCCCCTGGGAACTAAGTAAAAGCCGTCTCAGATTACAGCTCAGAAAAAGAAACCTAAGCCTCAGCAAACGGAACTCTCTGCATTGAAAATAAGGAGAAAGGCTAAAGAGCAGAGATGAAGAGATTTTAGACACTCAGGAAAGACCCCAGAAGACATGAAATTTTTTTTTTCTTTTCTTTTTCTTTTTTTTGGTTTGCCTTTGTATAGCTACAAGTACTCTTAGGGAATTGTCTTTACTCACTTCTCTCTGGCCTTGTGTCTCTTTTTCACCTCTTAGTTAGTATGGCTATCCTCCCTTTCACTCTTCTCTCTTTCTAACTTCCTACTGACCCCCCCTCCTCCATTACTTCGTTCTTTTGCCCCTCCTTTTGTTCCAGGTACCAAACCTACATTCTACTGCACAGAAAGATTGTACGACGGTGGGAAATAGGTTCCATTGGGCTCATACACCGACATGTGGATGCAGCCAGAGAACTCTCATAAGGAAGAACAGGAGATTGCACAAGTGAAGCAAAAGCAACCCCACCCTCTCTGAAAAACAGAATTAAAGAAGGGAAAGGAAAGGAGGAGAAAGAGAGAAATCTACACAGATGAAGAAAAATCAAAAGAAGAATATAGGTCTCTCCCAGACCCCTGGGAAGGCAGACACTGAGAAAACTGACTTCGGAATGCAAACAATGAAGAGCCCCCAAAATGACTGGTTTCAAACTACAACTCTAGATATCAAGACAATAATGGAGAG
>CAUYQG010198347.1:0-17429 GCA_963574415.1 Tarsius wallacei | reverse complement strand
CTTGTGTGTGGAAATGTCAATCTAGGGTCTGCGGTGTGCAGAATCAACAGTGGCTCTCTCTCCACCCATCCACAACTTTCCTCAAGGCCTATTGAAGGTATGACATGTCCTGAATGGACGTGTTTCCCAGGGGCACTTAGAGCATGATTCACCCCTTCTCACTGCAGCCAACAGGTTGAAACATTCGCTTTCATTTTAGTGTAAGACGTGACACTCTGATCCTCGGACTTGTAAACTCAGAGCCTCAGCGAGCTCAGGTTCATTTTCGAGCAGGGGAAAGTACTTGTCCAAGATCACACCATGGGTTAGCAGCAAAGCTGAGCTGGAACCCACATCTGCTAATTCCCAGCCCCGCTGCTCCATCATCCTGGGTGAGAAGGAGCCACGGGGGCAGTGGGGAGGAGGGGCCATCGCCGCTTGGCCTGTGACCCCAAGAGAGGCCCACTCTGCTCCATGATAGACTTCATACCAGGGTCATTTCTTAGGGGCAGGGAAGCCCCCATTGCAGGACCAAGTCTCCAAGAGCCAGGAGTGGCCCTGCCATCACGCAGACTCAGAGGCAGAGCCGGCCCCTACCACGGCATCAAGCTGTGAGCTCTGGTGGAACTGGAGTGGTGTCCCCTTCCTGCCCCTGCCAGCTGTGTGCCCCAGGCAGGGGCTTCTCACTCTGAGCCAGTCTTCTCACCTGAAAACCAAGGAGATAAAATTCTACTCCTTGTGGGTGATTGTGAAGAGTACACACATCAATAGAGTAACAAGGCCAGGTGCAGTGGCTCAAGCCTATAATCCCAGCACTTTGGGACAGAGTGAGACTCTGACTCCAAAAAAAAAAAAGAGTAACAGTAGGTAACAGTGAATGAACATTCCCTGTGTGATAGGTCAGGTTCTACACTGTTTGTATTTGCTCATTTAATCTTCGTAACAGTTAATATCCTATCACCAAGGAAATGCAGGCTCAGGATGTTTAAGCGGGCCCAGGGACAGAGAAGATTTTGAACACAGGGAGTCTGGCTCTGGCACTCCCCTCTTCACTGTACTCTCAGATCTTTCAATTCAGGCAAATCTAGCACTTAGCACACAGGTGCTCTGCCCCCCACCTTTTCCTAACCTTCCTCATCCGCCCCTTCTGGCCCCCAAGAGAAGGTTCCAGAAGCAGTGTGCTGTACTGTCTCAGACACCAGAAATCCACCCAACTTCATTGTTTCACCTTGAATTATTTTTTCCTCTGTTTTGTTGTTGCTTTTTAATTTCGTGTTCCTCAATCAAAAGCAAGACTGACCTGCTTCTCGCTTCTGGGCGCCAGGTATGCTCAGGGGCACCAGGTGAGTTTAGCACTCAGCTAAGCTCCCAGCACCAGCCCACGAAGGAACATGACTGCTGGGCTTCTAATTGTACCCCTGTATGGCGAAACTCCAGACGCAGACCAGCTTCCTGGATACATCAGACCAATTTGGGAGAAAATATACCTTCTTGTTTGTGGGTTTCTGGTGACACTTGTTCAAAGTTCCTGGTTACTACAGAGACCTTGTCAACATGTCCAGATACTCTTCTTAGCACAGAAATGTGTGTTTCTTCCCCGCAGTCTCTGCATACCCCAAAGAACACAGGTTCTCAGGGGGTAGCAAGAAGGGCTGAGTTGCTGGGCCTCCCTGAACCTATCTCCCTGCCCCCTGGCTCCGATCTTTTCAAGTTACCAGCAGGCCCTGGGTTGCAGAGGGTAGAATGAGAAAAGTGGCCGTCTGAGTGGTACTGAGCTGAATAAAGGGATGTGAATCAGAATGGTGGAGAATCTGGCCAAGATACTTAAACAATCACATTTATTTCATCTTTCAGTGACTTAAAGGAAAGATAGCTTTCCCTGGGAATCTGAATCACTTATGTTATGACTGGAAGGGCAAAGTCAGGGTCCCCAGTGGACTGGACACTAAGGTTCGGTCTCAGGCCTGCCCTGACCAGTGAGGCCAGCATCTAGAGTGTATTTGCACAACGATTGGCAGAGCTCCCAGGCTGACTCCTGCCCTCCTGTCTCTGCTTATTGAAACCTCACTTGGGTGTTATTACCCCACTCTGATGCCACCACCACAAGAAAGGCTTCCAATCAGACTCCTCTCTTGCCTTGTACCTCTCATTATAATCTTGTCTTTCATCACCTGCCACTGGCGTCATGGTCACTTGTGTGTCTGCCATCGTTCCAGAAATTCTTATCAAGCTCTAGTTATGGGGCAGGCCCAGAGCTGGTTGCTGGTGATGAGAACGATCCGATCCCTGTTCTTGTTTCAAGGGCTCCCATATGCTCAACATTCTGGCAGAGATGGACAAGTCAACACCTGGTTAAAGCACACAGTAGAGGCATGTGCTGAGCGTCTGGGGCATCTGCCCACAGGTGGGGCAGGGATAGATCTGGGAAGACTTCCTAGAAATGGTGGTACCCAGCTTACACCTGAAAAGATGAGGTTCACAGAGCAGCAGGGGGATGGGGGAGAAGGGGCAATTTAAGATGGTGAAACAACATGTGCATAGCCAGGAAGAGGGACCCCCAAGCAGCTGAGATGGCTAGTGTGGAGGATGCCGGGGACAGTGGCAGGAGGTGGGGTTGGGCGAGCAGGTAACTGTCAGATCACGGAAGATCTTCTAAGTGTTGCTTGGAGGCTTGGACTTTATACTGCAGGTGATGAGAGACCCTGGAAAGGATTTTATGAGACAAGAGGTCTGATAGGATTTGTATTTTTTGTTTGTTTTTTGAGTCGGGCTCCCACTCCGTGCAGTGGCATAATCACAGCCCACTGTAGCCTCAATCACCCAGACTCATGCACTCCTTCCACCTCAGCCTCCTGAGTAGCGGAGACTATAGGCACCCACCATCATGCCCACCTAATTTATTTTATTTTTTTTAGAGATGATGTCTCACTGTGTTTTCTAGACTGATCTCGAACTCCTGGACTGAAGCGATCCTCCTGCCTTGGTCGCCCAAAGTGCTGGGATTATAGGCTTGAACCACCATGCCTAGGATTTGTATTTGTTTTGTTTTGTTTTGTTTTTGTTTGTTTATTTTTGACTCAAGATCTCACTCTGTTGCACCATTCCCAGACTTTGTCTTGGATAGCTAGGGCAGTCTCTTTTTTTTTTTCTTTTACTCTTTAGTTAGTTGGGGCTTCCCCTGCCTTTTTGGTTAAGGGCCTCATTTTCTGTGTACTTCATTCTGTTTTTTGTTTGTTTTCTTTTTGTTTGTTTTTTTGTTTGTTTTTGAGCTCGAATCTCACTCTGTTGTCCACGCTGAAGTGCAGTGGCACGTTCCCGGCCACCGCAGCCTCGACCTGCTAGAGTCAGGCAATCCTTCTGCCTCAGCCTTCCGAGTAGCTGGAACTACTGGCATGTACCACCACGCCTGGCTAATTTTTTGATTTATTGTACAGATGAAGTCTTGCCAAGTTGCTCAGGTTGGTCTTGAACCCGTGAGCTCAGGCCATCCTCCCACCTCAGCCTCCCAAAGTGCTGGGATTATAGGCATGGGCCAGCACGCCCAGCCTGGACTTGTATTTTTAAAAGGCAGCTTGGGCTGCTGAGTGAAGAATGGATGGTTGAGAAGCAAGAGGTGAAGCAGGGAGACCAGTCAGGAGGTGGTGGCCTTCGTCCAGGTGAGGGACTATGGCATTGACCAAGTGGTAGCTATGATGGCAAAAGAAGCAGAAGGATTTGAGATCTGTTGAGGAAGTCGAGTTGTCAGGACATAGTTGTTGACAGGATGAGAGAGGGCGATTGGTGGTGACCCCAGAATTGCAGCATCACTGGCCAAGGTGGACAATCTGATCTGCTCAGATGAGGAAAGGGCACTTTTGGCTTAGGGATACTGATGGAAGCCTGAGGGATCTCTCAAGGTACACCTAGAATCTCTCCCCTCCTCCCCGGCTCCTCAGGCTGTCATCTGCTGTGGCTTTACTTAGACCCATGGCCTTAACCTACACTAAGGCCTGAAGTTAGGCAGATGTTTTTCACCCCCCTCCCAGGTGCCAGAGACGCTTGAAGGGTGTCTGAGCGAGACCCCAGTGTGCCATGCCTCCCTAGGGGGTTGGGCTTTACAGATAAATCCAGAAGAAAAAGACACAGGAGTTGGAATTCCAGGTTTGTCAAGAGAGGGTCTTAGCAAGAGTCCTTCTGCAGGGCCACAAAACCCAGTTGCCCCACTGGTGGGCCAGCCAGGCTTGGGCCTGCTCCCCTTGGGCCAGTCCTGCAGTCTCCAGTCCCAGACCCTGCACCAACCTCCCCACTGGCCTCTCCCCCACCCAGGCCTCACCACAAGCCGTGAGATCCCAAGAACATTCTTTGTCCTTCCTGGGCCGACTTTATTCGTAAAATGACAGAATGACGCTCCTTCTCCCCCACCCACGCCCTTTTCCCCTTCTTCCTTGGTGGTAAAGAACAGGTGGATCTGTGATGAATTTCAGTGCCGCCACTCTCCACTTGGATAGGCTACTTCACCAGGGCCTTAGTTTCCTCATCTGTAAAGTGGGGATAGTAACAGCAGCTTCATATGATTTGGGGCTGTTTAGAGAGATATGGGCAGGAAGGTCTCAGCTCAGTGCCTGGCACCAGGAAAGGCTCCAAGGCTGCCAAGGTCATGGCCATCATGGCCATCAAGTTTCCACCCCTCTCCTTCCCCCTCTCTCAATACTCTCTGCAAAGACTCCCCATAGAGGCTCCCTCTGGCCTCCGGCCTAGACAGCGGCTGTCCTGTCTGGAGAGAGAGGGTGGGGCTGGATGGTCCCACCAGGTCTCTTTGGTTCCAGAGTCTTGGATCTTTATGGCTTGGGGACGTCGTCTCTTACTGAGGTTCTCGTGGTGGCTTGGGCCCTGGCCTCTGTGGGTCTCTGTCACTATTGAGTTCTTCCAAGTCATCGGGAAGCTCCCTCCCTCCCCCACTCCCCGCTTGGCATCCCCTCCTGGGTCTAGACAGGTTCAGGCACGCAGACCCTCGGTCAGCTGTCGTGGCCGCCTGCTGGCTCCCCAATCGCTGTGCTTCTGTTTGGCTTCATTCCCAGTTTCCCCAGAATGTTCTGAGGAGCTTCACGGCCATCTCCTTGCCTGTCAGGGCTTGACGTTTCTGAAGCCGGCTTCGGAGCGGGGGAAGTGCCTTTGGTAGAATGAGCTTCCACATTCTCTGTCCTTCTTCACACCAGGCAGTTTCTGGTACCTAGAGAGCTTGCCTTTGCATGATTCTTCTATGGACTGTTGCTTCCCTATTGTTAGTCACGGTTCTCCTGAGAAACCAAACCAGTAGAAAGTGGAGAGAGAGAAAAATTTATTCTAAGAAATTGGCTCACACGATTGTGGAGGCTAACATGTCCAAAGTCCGCAGGGTGGGCCGTCAGACTGAAGACCCAGAAAAGAACCAGAGCCGCGGTTCCGGTCCAAGGTATTGATGGAAAGAGAGAGGCCACCAGGGCAACCTCTGCGTCACCAGTCAAAGCCTCCTGGCCAGCAGCAGGTGGGCCGGGGGATGGGGGCTTGAGGACTGTGTAGGGGGCACTGAGCAGTTCTCTAATCAGAGTCACAGGGGAGGGGTGAGGGATGCTGCTGTCCCCGTGAACTCACAGTGATCTTCAGACTGCTTGAGTATCAGAATCACCTTAAAAATGCAGATTTTCAGATCCCACGACCAGGGAGCATTCCCGATTCAGAGAGAAGATCGGGGCATCCAAATTGTCAGCAAGTAATTCTTGTATTGACATAGAAAGATTCCAAACGAGGGCAGGGCTGTGAACACCTCTGGCGACCAGGCACTTGGTCTCTCTCAGCCGTGAGACACGCGGTCCAACCCACCATTTCATGTGGAGTCGTGTTTTGACCAGTCTCTTTTGAGTGACTCCTGGGATGGAGGCCTTATTCCCTCCGGGAAGTCCTTTGTGTCTTAAGAGGAGCAACGTGAAGCTGTCTTGCTGTACCTCCAGCTGCTGGCCCCTGCTCCAGCTCTTAGAACCAGAAGGAATCTGTCTAATTGCTCATTCACTGGAGAGCCCTTAAGGTATTGATGACAGTTTTCATTTCCTGCTCTGTCATCTCCTAGATAAAACTCCTGGCCCTCTCACCAGGCTTTGTGAGATCTCAGCATGAGGTCCTTGCAGTGACCCCTGCTCGGATGTTTATCGGCCCCCATGAGGCCTAGCAAAGTAATCACCTCCTTCCTTCTAGACACTCCACCCCTATTAATGTGGCCAGAGGCCACACTGCCTTTTGTGTTAGTTCCATCACACTATGGATGGAATCTCCGGAGTCTGAGCCCCCAGCCTGCATGCTTGTTCTCCTCTGCCCAAAGAGGGGCTTCCTCAAGGGCCAGGGGGCTCCGGAGCTTCCTCCTCCACCTTAAAAAATGCAAACTACAGGATGTGCTCCAGACATCTGAGAAAACACAGGGCTTTCTGCCCTTTGGGGTCGGCCTCCTCTGAGGCCAAGGCCTGACCCAGATTCTGGTGAACTTCCTGGGAGGAGCTGCCATGATGAAGTGATAGACAGCTCATGGCCTTTGGGCAAGGTGGGTTTGGGCGCCAGTCCCAGATCTACCTGTGGGACTTTGGGCCCCTGAGCTTCAGTTTCTCCCTCTGTAAGTAGCACCTACCACCCAGGACTGGCTGAGTCTTCTAGATCAAGCGTCAGAGCACCTCACCCAGAGCAGTACATAGACAAGCACTGTGAGTGCGAGTTCTCATCTCCTCTTCTGGAAGCTCCATCTTTCCTCCCTCCTTCTTTCCCATCAACCTCCCCAGTCCTGACCCCTGATATGGAAGCACAGCCGCAAATCTACAGGCCCGAGGCACTGGACAAGCCTTGGGCCTTTGGGCAGAGCGTGTCCCCAAGTGGGTTGTGAGCTGGGACCTGCCACCTCCCTTCCTCTGATCTTGGGTCCCTCATCACTGATCTGAAAAGGAAGTCACCACCGTAAAGCCCCTTCCAGTTCTGCCTGTCAGGTCTCCCCACAAGCCTCCTGGTCATGTGGGACCTGGGTGGGAGTGGGCGGATGTGAAAATCATCTAAGGAGCACCCCAAGATACAATCGGGTCGCTCCCCCTCACCGCTCAGCCCTGCCAGGCCAGCATGCACACTCCTCTCATTCATTCCTCAGACGCCTCTGCCCCGCCCCTGCTGGCCAGAGTTGGGACTCACAGATGAGAAATGGAGGGCCTTTCACCTCGAGATGCTGACAGGCCACAGGGCAGACAGACAAGTAAACAAGTAAGTCATCCAGGAAGATAGGAGTGCTCCTGGAGACGCATGCGAAGACGGTGCGGGGGGGCACAGGGAAGGGAGAAATGATGCTGCCGGGGGGAGGGATGGTTGGCAGGACCAGCAAGCTGACTGGAGTTCATGCTGCAGGGATGGTGGGGTCAGTCTGGCAGACAAGGGAGGAGGGGTGCTGCAGGCTGTAGGCACAGCATGGACATTGGCCCAAAGGCCGGAAACTTCCAACTGGTCCGGAATGACTTAAGAGTTCAGCAAAGCTTGAAGAAGTGCCAGGGAGGATACAGGGGAGGCAAGGAGGCCAGCAGGGAGTCTATAGTGGAGGTCCAGGATGGAGGCCAAAGGGACAAGAACCAGGACATCACCTGGGTCCTTAGTAGGCAATTTGGGGGCCACAAAGCCAGATGTGGGTCCTCCTGCCCGGGGACTGACTATTCAGCCGTCTGCTCACCAATAAGTGTTTGCTGTGCCGGACACCATGATGGCAGGGAACTTGCCCCAGGAGCGAGGACAGGCCTGTGCTCCAGTGTGTGTGTTTCCTGGGGCTGCTGATATGGGTATTGAAAACAGTAGAAACTCATTCTCACACAGTCTGGAGACTGGGCGTCTGGCATCAAGATGTCAGCAGGGCCATGCTTCCTCTGAGACTCCAGGTAGAGTCCGTCCTCACCTCTGCCTCACTTCTGGTGGTAGCTGTTAATCGCGGTATTCCTTGGCTCATGGCTGTATTAGTCTAGTCTCTGCCTCGGTCACCGTGTAACCATCTGCCTGTGTCTGCCTCTGTGTCTCTTCTTATCATCCAGTCATGTTGGACCCGGGCCCACCCAAACCAAGTATGGCCTCATCTTAACAAATGCCGTCTGAGAAGACCCAGTTTCCATGTAAGGTCATATTCACAGGTGCTGGAAGGTTAGGACTTCAACATTTTTTTTTTTTTGGCGGGGGGAGTTCACCCCACAATACCAAGTAACCACAATACATTGTGGCAACTACCTTAGAGGAATTGGAGATGGGCTGTGTGGATTCAGAATCAAAAGAGCTCTTGCCAAGCAGGGCACTCCATGGTGGCTTCCTGGAAGAGGTGACCTTTCAGCCACATGCTAATGGGGATGGTTTAGATGTACAGCTATGGGAAAGGAAGGGTTTCCCAGGCAGAGGGTTGTGCCTGAGTTCAAGCAGAGAGGAGGGCATTGCAGGGCAATGCCATGTCACTCCAGTTACAACCAGTACTGAGAAAGCCCCCCAACTCCTGTCTGCCTGCCCCCCAAATCTTGTGCATGCCAGACTCACTCCAGCACCATCCCCTGTTGCTCCTACATTTGGTGGGGTTTGGAAAAAAAGGGATGCCTGAGCCCGTCATGACATCCCTATTCATGTCCAAACTTGGATGTGTTTTTCTTGAGCTGCAGTGAAGAAAAAATAATAAACTCTGTATTTATCAAGCAGCAAAGCAGTAGGAAATTATAACCTTTTAAAATAAATATGGATCTAATTATAGGAGAGTACCGTTTACTCAGCAGCACTGTCAGGATTTCCCCAGCAAGCCGAGTCCGCAGATAGTGTTCCAGCCGCCCCCTCCCCCGGGTCTCCCTGGGCCTTAACCTCAAAAATACTGTCTCTGTGGGACTCTCGGCAAATAGTCGTCCAGGCTGTGCTGAGACGCCCCAAGCATGCTTGAGAGGAATCTGAGGTTCCCCGGGTTTTCTTCTTAGAGCCAGAGGCCCGCCCCCTTGATTAGCTGCCAACCACAAAGCCACAACCCACACCCCCAGACTGTCTGGCCTGTCCAGCATGCATTGCTGTGGTTGGCAGTTTTCTCTCTTACGGGAGAAAGCAGCACTGAGCCACCCTGGGGAAGGAGCTGACGCTGAGTGCCAGTCTCATGCTGGGCATGGTACCAGGCACTCCATCCACTCCTGCACTCCCTCCATCTTCAAGTCCATATGCCGTTGCTGAGCACTGAATGCTGCGTCCACAAAATGCCAGGAAGAGCCCAGGCCCAGGCTAGGTGCTAACACATGGCAACTGTTTTGATTCATGGCCATACTACGCCAGGTGCATCTTGTTATTGGTTCATTCTTCAGCAAAAGGTCATGAAGCACCTATGACATGGCAGTACCTCTGTTCACCTGGCCCATTCCCTCACCTCCTTCAAGTCTTTACTAAAATGTCACTTTCCTCCTGGGGCCTGCCCTGTGAGCTCTCTGCGATGCCTGCCCCCTGCCCCCTCCTACCCCACTCTGGGCTCACCCAGCCCACTTACCCAGTTCTTCTTTCTAGCACTTTCCGCCTTCTGATTTATGTTTTGTCTGTTCCCCCAACTAGAAGGGAAGCCCCAAGAGGGTGGGGTCTTAATTTTGTTCATTGCTGCAGCACTGAGGCCAAGACCAGGCACATAGAAGATGCTCAATTAATATTTTCTGAATTGAGTCAAACTAAGATCCAGGTTCAATGCTCACTCCTTCCCAGCTGTATGGTGCTGGCCCTGTGACATGGGTGCATGATTTTCCGTGTCCCCTTTTGTAAAATAGAGGCCTCGTGGGCATTGTGGAGGCAGGATGCCATGGACAGAGCCGGGCCAGGACAGAGATGCATCTCAGCCTCTCTAGGCGGGCTTCTGGATGTCAGACATGCAGTGGGATTCCCATGGTTCATGCGGCCCCAAGTGTTAGCAACCCTGGATTCCATTTGCTGTTACTTCCCGGCTCTGTGACCTTAAGCAAATCACTTCATTTCTCTGAGCCTCAGTTTCCTGTTTATAAAACAGGGCTCGACAGCCACACCCTCACCACAGAGAGTCATGGTGACGTGGTTTGACACTGTGCCCATAAAGCAAGGCACAGTGCCTGCATGCAGCAGGCATCCAGGGAGTGCAGGGTCTCCCTTTCCTTCCTCCTGGTGGAGCTGGAGGGGCTGGGCAGTCAGTGCCTGCAAAGACCCAAAGACCCAGGGTTGGGAGATGCAGGGCCCTATTCCCCCAGCTCCCCCGAGGCATCATCTGTCTGCTCACTTTGGCACTAAGGGGCCCTGCACGCCTCCAAAATGAGATGATGGTTCCCCCCTGGGCTCACATCAAGTGCTGGAGGAAGAGCGGTCTCCTGGGAAATAGAGGGACTCCCCCAGGTTTGGAGGTGGGAGGGGCTGCTCCAGAGGGGGCCCCTCTGAGCTGAGGAGGATGGAAGGGGCTGCTGCCTGGCTCTGGCTAGCTCCAAAGCAGCCATTAAAGGACAGAGTGGGCTTGGGCCAAGCGGGGATGGGAAGAGGAGGTAGCCATGGCAACCTTCCCTGACGCTCTGAAATAGGAGATACCCCGTGCCCTGAGTGTCCAGAGGAGGCCTGGAGAGGGCCAGTGGGTCCGAGACAGCTGCTGCCCCAGCCTTACTCGCAAGGACTGTCCCCCATTGCAGAGTTGGAGTGAAGCAGGGGCCCCACGCCCTCCACAGCCTGATGCCTGCACACCAGGCCCCTCAGCAGATATGAGGAGTGGGGGAAGGTGTTGCCTCTGCACACCCTGTTGAAGCTGAAAACTGATTTCGAATCCTAAAGGTGGCACTTCCGCCCAAGGCAGAGGTGCGCCAGTCCCCAAATGGGCCTGTGTCTGGCGTCCCCATCCCAGCTGCTTGGTGCACGCTTATTTAAAAGGGTCCCAGAAAGGCCCCAGTCTGGAGGCCAATGGTCCCTGGGTTTTGAGGCCGTCTCAGTCCGGGCAGTGGCAGGAAGCCGCAGCATCCAGCACAGGGGTCGCGCGCAGGACAGAAGGTGCACGTGTATTGAGATTTGAGGTCTGCTGGGGGCAGAGGGCTTCACATCTGCTTGTCACACTGGGTGGCCCGGGCTGACGCCAGGCACCCAGCTGGTCCGTGGAAGAATGCACACTGGGCACTGTGACTTGGCACTCTTCTGGGCATTTTGCCTACACCACCTCATCCAAGACCCAGAACAGCCTGTGAGGAAGAGACTGTCCAGAGCCCCCATTCTCCAGCCAGCAAACTGAGGCTCGGTGAGTTCAGATCACTTTGCAAGGGCACCCCCAAGTAGCAGAACGGTTTTTCAAAGCCAGCCTCCAAAGTCCATTTTGCAGATGAAGAATCCGAGGCCACAGGGGGTCAAGGTCTCCCAGCTAGTAAATATCAGAACTGGCAGGCCCTAAAACCGGGGTATCTGGGAACTTGGTTGGGAAAAACAGACATCACTTCTGCCCACCTCTAAATGAGATGCAGCATTCCTTCAAGTGCAGACGTCAACAGCACACCACAGTTCTGTTAGCAGCACTTGTGACTTTGTCACCACTAGAAATCACAGGCATTTTTGTTCACACTACAATTGTGACAGAGATCATGAAATGCCATTCATGCTCATTGCTATTTTGACATTACAGTAACTATTAGACTTGACGTCAGATCTTGGCATTGAATTCATCAATAAAGAGGCACATAGATTGCTATATCCAAATTTAAAATTTTTTGTTAGCTATTTTTTTAAATATACGTATAATTGACTTGTTTTGTAATCATGTGTATTTCTCAACTTTTTGACATTCAGACTAGAGTGCAATGGCACAATCACAGCTCACTGCAGGGCCCAGGCCTCCCAAGTAGTTGAGACTACAGGCGTGCACAACCACACCTGGTTTTTTTTTTTTTTTGTAGAGACAAAGTTTCGCTATGTTGTCCAGGCTAGTCTCAAACTCCTGGCCTCAAGTAACCCTCCCACGTTGGCCTCCCAAAGTCCTGGGATTCCAGATGTGAGCCATTTCACCTGGCCCATTGCATATTTTATGCATTTAAAAACATTATTCTGAGAAAGGATCCACAGTCTCTACCAACCTGCCATAGGGGTCTTGACACAGAAGATGTTATGAGACATCACCCTCAAGCTTGGGCTTCTTTTTTTTCTTTTTTGAGTTGGAGTCTCACTCTGTCACCCAGACTGAAGTGCAATGTCACGCTCATGGCCACCACAGCCTCGATCTGCTGGGCTCAGGCGATCCTTTCTCCTCAGCCTACCAAGTAGCTGGAACTACAGGCTCATGCCACCACCCCCTGCTAATTTTTAACTTTATTACAGAGACAAAGTTGCACCACGTTTGCCCAGGCTGGTCTCAAAACCCTGGACTCGGGCAGTCCTCTCGCCCTGGCCTCCCAAAGTGCTGGGGTTATAGGCATGAGCCACCGTGCCCGGCCTAAGCCTGGGGTCTTCTAACCATTAGGCCCACCTATGTCCTGAGGCAGAGCCTGGTGCACCCCATCCACCTCTGGAACCAATCAGAACAATAAGTCTGGACCAGCAGCCTCTGAAGCTTGGCACTTTAGGGTAGGGTGTGCCTCGCTCCCTTCCTCCTTGACTCCCACCTCCCTTTCTCGTCTCGTGGTCACATCAGAGTTAAAATGGCAAATCCTCTGGAGAGCCCAATCTCCCAATTTACAACCAAGTCAGGTCTGTGCCAATTTCCAGGCGCCAATTATGGGCCAGCTCTCTTGGACCAATTAAAATGTGCAGGTGCGATAATGTCGACATCAACAGTCTGGGGTTATCTCGGCAGATATTTTTCATGAAATATTTATGAGAGACTCTGGGAGTTTTAACCATTCGCTGGCATGCTTTTTCCCTCTGCCAGACTCCCTGTCAGTGGAGGAAGAGCCAGCTAGGGTGAGGCAGAGAGGGAGGGAAGGGAGGGGCCCAGGGTTCTACAGCAGGCAGGGAAGGTGTGGGTGGGTGCTGAGAAAGCTCAGGGGTGGGTGGGGGGACACTGGACTTCTTTGAAGGTCTCAGAGGGAAAAAAGACTTTGTAGGATTAATTTAATAAGGAGGACGGTGTTCTGGAAAGAGCCCCGGCAGGTTTCAGGTTTTAGTCCGGGCTCTGCTGTGCAATTACTGTGTGACCTCAGCAAACAAGTCAGTTGGCATCTCTGGGCCTCGGTGTCCTCACGTGCAAAATGGAGGGTGTGCCCCTGGCTCATCCACTTCCCAGGGCCGTGGGGAGAATGAAACAGCAGAGTGAGTGGGAGAGGGTTTCAGAAGGGATGCAGCATTGCCTGCAGGGAAGGTTTTCAGCCAAGGGACTCTGCCTCCAGAAGGCGGATGGTGACAGGCCCTAGCTTTCCATGCCTTCATGACCTTGCCCTTGGGTGGTATCCTCCCACACTGACTCTGGCTTGGCCCTGTGACTTGCTTGGCCAATGGAACAGCAGCAAACTTGCTGGGAGCAGAGCTTGCAAAACAGTTGTGCGTTTTCTGTCCCTCCTGCTCCTCTGACTTTGTCATGAGGATGCGTCCAAGCTAGCTTGCTGGAGGATACAGGAGACCAGTGGAGAAGAACCAAGGCTTCCCTCAGCAGCCTGTATGCCACCTGCCCCACCCGTAGCTCACCACAGAAAACAGAAGACTCGCCCAGTCAGCCTGTAGGCTGTGAGCAATGGGAAACGGTTCTTGTTTTCAGCCACTAAGTTTGGGAATGGTTTGTTATGCAGCAACAGATGACTGATACAGTGATAGTACCCACCCCCACAACCCCGTGGATCTGTGTGCCTTCACTGAAAAGCAAAAGCCACTCCTAGTGTTGTCTGTAGGCCACCAGGGCTGCTGCCCAGAGAGGCAACACTCTTCGTGGAGGAGGGTGTGACCTCCAGAGTCAGACAGTCCTAGAAGCTGAGCCCAGCAGTGTGACCTGCAGTTTATTGCTAACCACTCTGTGCCTGTGTCCTCATCTGCAAAAGGCATCATCTCTGTCCAATCTGGTTGGTGTTGGGATTAGAAAACATGTTAGATGTAAAGTACATGTCACCCAAGTGCTCCACATGACATTTTTTGTTGTTTCCTTGTAGTGGTTGATGTTCAAATCTTCCCCCAAAAGCCTCTGTCTATCTCCCTCAGCTCAGATGGCTGCATCTTTTGCTGGGACACCTCCCCAGCGGAGAGAGACAAGCTAGAATTGGTAGCCACGTGCTTTTGCCGGGTGCAGAGCTCACAGACGCGATGATTTCTGGCAAGCAGGGTCTGCCAGTTGCACAGGAATAAGCCCTGATAACATCCCAGTCTCTCCACCCCCAAAGCCCTAGCACGTCCATGCTCATTTCTAATGGCCTCACAGGGATCCTGGGAGATGGGCAAGGTGGGAACTAGCAGCCACACTTTACAGAAGAGGACACTGAGGCTCAGAGAGGTCCCCTGACTTGCAGATGCTAAAATGTGGGCCCGGGTTATCTGGTCACAGAGAGGATCTTTCTCCTGTTCTGGGCCACTCAGTCTCTCCCACAGGGACAGGTCTTGGTCAGGGAGGTGCTGGACACAGCCCTGAAATCCCTGATGAGGGGCCATACCCTCCCTTTCTGGAGTCCTAAAGGGTCCTTTGTGGAATATGATTTTATTCCATGAAGGGAGTCACTTCTTCCTCTCCCTGAGCCATTGGGATAGTTTGAGATGCTTTCAGTATTTAGCAAATTCAGGATTTTTCTCATTTAAGAGTGATGGAGTCCCTTCTCCCTGACTGTCATCCCCGACATAGTTAAGCCGTGGGTAACAGGGCCGGTCCCATGGGGATCCTCACCCCCGTGTCCCGATGCCCAGGGAGCCTGGTTAGGGATGTGGCCAGCCTTCTCCTTGGCTCTCGACCTTGGGATCTTAACCTTGCCTGCAGCTCACTGGGTGCAGCCAGGTGGCAAGGAGTCCCTGCTGTGATATTTACTTATTCACTTGTTTATTCCACCCTGCAAACCCCAGTTCCACCCCCTTTCACCTCTTCTTTCCAAAAGTTACTTTCAGAGTTTGCACAGGAGGCTGGAAGTTCATTATGGCCTCAGGAAGGTTCAAAACACAACATAAAAACAAACACCAAACACACAGCACAGCAGCCACGTGAAAGAGCATTGTGGGAAAGCGCTGACCACGAAACAGCTTTCACGTCATTTCTTTCCATGGGTGGGCAGGCTACGAATTGGTCATCGCAGGCCGTTTTGCTGTCTGCTCAGCACCTTGGCTGTTCCACCATAAGCATCTTCCTTGTTGCAGCATGTTAAATGATGGTGCATGCACCAGGAGAAATTTAGACGGTCCTGAAAAGAGGAATCATTACAAAGTCCAGCTTTTTCCTTGGACAGCACCTTCCTGACGAGGCAGCTCCTTCCTCAGTCTGCGGTCTGTAAAAATTGCAAACTGGCTCCCGGGCCTCAGATGCCACATGCAGGCCCAGATCGTCTCAAACTGAGCTGAGCCTGTGGTCTGGAGCATCCCAGCCATGGGCATAGAGTGTGCCCTGCCCAGGCCCCTGGAAAGGCCCTATGCCCAACCCTTCCTCGCTGCTCATTTTAGAGCTGGGGCTGCTTCCATATTTTCTCACTTCTGAACCAGAAGGGCCTCGGAGGCAGGAATCTCAATTCCTCAGGCTCTCCCAATTTCCTTCCAGAGTGTCTGCGTCATGGGTCCAGGGGATGGTGGGGGAAGGGGGAAGCTCGGTGGCAGGTAAACCACTTTGAGACCCACGGACTGGGCTTGGGATGTCAGGCCCCCACTGATCATCTTGCTTCGTTGCTTTTGGCCTTGACTTATGCAAGCATCCTCTCTCATCCCCATAACTGCCTTGAGATGGTACAATTACTCACCACCTCTGTTTTTGAAGTTGAAGAAACAGAGGCACGGGTTCAGGAGCTGCTTCAGATATGACAGAGTGAGTGAAAGTTTGAGAAGCCTGACTCTGAAGCCTGCCTCTACCCGCGACTGTCTGATGTTGGCAGGTTTTGCAGCCCCCCTGTGCCTCCCTGTCCTCACAGGACCGGGCCCCTGAACGGGCTTTATACATTCTAACCACTCAACTCTTCCCACGTGCTGCCAGCAAGTAAGTCCCCAGGAGTTGTTCAGGCTCTGGGCGGAGAGCAGCTCAGCCTGGATCGCTCAGGAGCAACTTGTACCAGTGGGCACACCCCCAGGGGCTGCCAGGGTGGGCCTCTAAGCCCCCCCCATGGCCTCTGGCTCCTTGAGCTCCAGTCTCACCCCACCACTGTGAAGAGTAGGCATACCTTCCCACCCCAAGTCCTTCTCTGGGTCCTCCCAGCCTCCCTACCCACCCTCTCACCCCCCTCAAAACAGGCAGTTTGTTTAGCACCTTCCCTTAGCCCTTCATGGCTGAGACAGCCACACTTCGGGCTGGGGACCACGGAGGGGGCTGGACAGGACGTTCTCCAGGAGAGAAGATGGAGGCAGGAGAGAGATAGTGGCCATGTGATGGAGGGGAGGGGACAGACTGAGAGGCCTGAGGAGACAATCCACAGGGCAGGGAATGAGGGTGAGGCAGGAGCCGTGACCCCCAAAGCTCAGTCTGGAGTCCAAGGGGGATGGGGCTTGGATGGAGATATTGAGTTTGATTTTGACACATTGCATAGAGGTGCAGGAGGAGTGGGTATCTAACCAACAGGCCTGGACTGGAAAGACAGCCTGAGCCACCTTTGCCTGGAAGCCTGGGGCATGGGACAGCCTGAGCCACCTCTACCTGGAAGCCTGGGGCATGGGATGGCTGTTGACAGAGCGGTGGGGATGGGGGAGGGGGAGAGAAGTACTCAGTGGGTCAGCTCCCTCTGGCTGCTTCAGGTGGGCAGCAGGAAGGTGCAATCCAGAAGCCTGCACCTCACCTTGTGACCTCTTTTGGCCAGAGAGTTCTCTAGTCTGTTTATCCATCCTGGCCTTCAACCCATCTAAAGAAAAATATTTGGTTTTTAGAAACTGCTTGTTTGCTTTTCTGCTTCCGGAGGCAGCCAGAGCTTAGAGAGGACCATCCACATGTGAGCTCCGAGCAACCCTCCCCTAAATCAGAGGACTGAGCCTCTCGGAGGGGAGGCAGGGGCCCCCGGGCCTGAGTCCTAGAGGCACCAGGCCTGCTTCTACTGAAAGCATGAAAGAGGCAGGAATCCTGGACCCCCCTGCCCCTGCTGGCTGATCTGAGGATGGGGGTAGACAACCCAAAGAACATGGTTTTCCTGCCAGCAAGAAGTGGCCAGAGCTTACTGTGTGGGCGGGGGTGGGAGAGCAGAGATGCTCTGGTCAGGCTCACTCAAGCTGGGGTCTCAGGGTTGCTCTGAGCTCCTTTTGGAACCTCTGCCCCTTCGTCTTCAGGCCATCAGTCTGCTGCTCTGCAGAATTCATACGGTGACAGAATCCTAGATACGGAGCACATGGCCTGCTGGAAAGAGAACCCTGTACTCCAGGAGCTT
>CAUYQG010198346.1:0-17728 GCA_963574415.1 Tarsius wallacei | reverse complement strand
CTCACTGAAGCCTCAACCTTCTGGGCTCTGGTGATCCTTCTGCTTCAACTTTCCAAGTAGCTGGGAATATAGACATGCACCACCATGCCTGGCTAATTTTTTGATTTATTGTAGAGATGAGGTCTTGCCAAGTTGCCCAGGCTGGTCTCAAACCCACAGGCTCAGGCAATCCACTCGCCTCAGCCTCCCAAAGTGCTGGGATTACAGGCTGAGCCACCAAACCTAGCCTTGTTTTTTATTTCTAATAGCTGCTCTTTTCCTGGTTTTCAAAATGTTCCTTTAAAAAATTTTTATTTCTTTTGAGTCAGGGTCTCACTTTGCCACCCAGGCTGGAGTGCAGTGACACGATCATGGCTCACTGAAGCCTCAACCTTCTGGGCTCTGGTGATCCTTCTGCTTCAACTTTCCAAGTAGCTGGGAATATAGACATGCACCACCATGCCTGGCTAATTATTTTATTTTTGTAGAGTCAAGGTCTCACTATGTTGCCCAGGTAGGCCTTATGTTCCTGGGTGCAAGCAATCTTCCCACATTGGCTTCCCAAAAAGCTGGGATTACAGGTGTAGGCAACTGCACCAGGTTTTTTTTTTTTTTTAAGTCAGAGTCTCACTCTGTTGCCCAGGCTGGAGTGCAGTGACACGCTCACTGCCATTGCAGCCTTGACCTGCTGGGTTCAGGTGATCCTTTCGCCTCAGCCTTCCAAGTAGCTGCAATTACAGGCATGCACCACCAACTCCAGCCAATTTTTCTTGATTTATTGTAGAAACGAGGTCTTGCCATGCTGCCCAGGTTGGTCTCAAACCCCTGGACTCAGGCAATCCACTTGCCTCAGCCTCTCAAAGTGCTGGGATCACAAGTGTGAGCCATCACGTCCACCTTTTAAAAAAATTTACTATTATTTTTAGAGATTGGGGTCTTACTGTGTTGTCCAAGCTGGACTCAAACTCCTAGACTCAAGTGATCCTCCTGCCTCAGCCTCCCAAGTAGCTTGGACTACAGGCATGTCCCACCCTCCCTGGTACAGAATGTTTTTTTTTTTTTGAGTCAGAGTCTCACTCTGTCACCCAGGCTGGAGTACAGTGGCATACTCATGGCCACTGCAGGCTCAACCTGCTGGGCTCAGGTGATCCTTCTACCTCAGCCTTCCAAGTAGCTGGAACCATAGGCATGTGCCACCACACCTGGCTAATTTTTTGATTTATTGTGGAGACAAGGTCTCACAAAGTTGTTCAGGCTGGTCTCAAACCCCAGAGCTCAGGCAATTCTCTTGCCTCTGCCTCCCAAAGTATTGGGATTACAGGAGTGAGTCATTGCACCCGGCCACAATGTTTTTTTTTTTAAAAGCGTGCTGTTATTGTCTCTTTGCTTTGGTCTCTTTCTTATTAAAGGCTTTCCTCAGAAGTCTGATAACACTTGATTGTCTGCTCATATCTAAAAGTGGGGGACTGCAGTTAGTTGGCATTATGATAACATGGGTAGGACTTGTCAACTATGGACTGTACTGACGGAAGAGCTGGTGGGGCCATTTGATTGAGGAAACTTTGTTGTCAGTATTCTTAGACATTTTCTTTTGAGCTAATCAAATTTCCTAGGGCATACTCTTTCAATCTCTTGCCTAAAAGGTAGACACAGCTATCTGCATTCGGCAGAAATAAATGGGGAAAACAGGCAGTCAGTATGCTTACATTCACTTAATCTCCCTCGTCAGTACAGTATCTTGCCCCCAACTGTACCTCAAATACCCTAGTCCAGAGACCCCCCAATCTTGCTCTCTCTGGAGAATAAATCTTTGGTCTATGTTGGAAAGAGGAGAACATATAGGGATATATGGCTTCTTAAAACAGGCTTTCAATCAACCTTCCTTATTTTTGTAGGTGTCCTTCCTTCACTTGTAGAAGGCAAATTCTAGAGCTTTTTGGGAATTCCCCAGTATATATAGCTCTAATTCTCAGCATCTCCCTCTACTGGCTCAGGATTCCTTTATTGGGACTCCTAAGTCATTTAAGAATTGCCCATCTACTTTCCAGCTTCCAACATGTTGTTGTTGCTGCCGTCTCATCTGTTTTCTCTATCCTTAAGCAGATTTGTACCTTTAAAAAATTCTTTGAGACTCTTTTAGTGTTGTTTCAGGATGAGGTGAAAGTAGATCTGTGTGTTCAATCCATCATTTTTACCTACATGATGTTCCTATGAGGTTTTTAACAGGGCCAAAGCTGTCTCCCAACTTCCCGTGAATAACAAGATCTTTCAGTGAATCACTCCTTGTAAAAGCATATCCTAAATAAACAAGCCTATCAAGATGCATTTCTACATGCAAAAGGCCTGTGTGCATCTTTATAAGAATTTATGCTTGGTAGTTCCAGATTCACTTGTGTGTCTCAACTAGTAGTGTCACTTAACAGTATGAGAAAAATATTTAGGTTAGTTATTAAAAGTCACATATTCGACAAGTTAAGAGATACAAGATGTTTTTAGGACTAAGATTCAAAATAGCCCAATAAACCAGAAATAGTTTTCTTTTTTTTTTTTGGTCAGAGTCTCACTGTTGCCCAGGCTGGACTCAGTGGCACACTCAGGCTACTGCAGCCTCTACCTGCTGGGTTCAGGTAGTCCTACCACCTCGGCTTTCCAAGTAGCTGGAACTACAGGCATGTACCACCACACCCAACTAGTGTTTTTTTTGTTGTTGTTGTTTTTTAATTGTGGAGACGAGGCCTCGCCAAATTGCCCAGGTTGGTCTCAAATCCCTGGGCTCTGGCAATCCTCTCACCTCTGCCTCCCAAAGTGCTGGGGTTACAGGCATTAGCTATAGTACCCAACCAGAAATAATTTTCTTTTCTTTTTTTTTCTGAGTTGATGTCTCACTCTGTCATCCAGGCTGGTGTAGTGACATGTTCACTGCCACCGCAGCCTCAACCTGCTGGGCTTAGGCGATCCTTCTGCCTCAGCTTTCCAGGCAGCTGGAATCACAGGTGTGCGCCACCACATCCAGCTAATTTTTTGATTTACTGTAGAGATGAGGTCTCACCATGTTGCTCAGGCTGGTCTCGAACCCCTGAGTTCAGGCAATCTTCTCATTTCTGCCTCCCAAAGTGCTGGAATTACAGGCGTGAGCCACTGAACCCAGCCAGAAATAATTTTCTATGACCACACTTACTCGAAAGAGAAAAAAGGAAACAGGCCAAGTTCTTGAGTACTCATTCAGAAATAGTCAACTTATCCCAATTATCACTCAGCTTATCAAGGGCTAAGTCACCATTATTACGGAATGAGCTATATATTCAGTCCTTTAGTCCTCTATCCAAAAAATACTTGTAAGTGTCAGGTCTTTACAGTTTATGGACTTGACACTAACATACTTCTCTACCTTGATGTTATCATGAATGAATCAAGGTGGCAAGACTAAGTTAGCTAGAAGTCAGTATCAGAAATCAGCTAGATGTTTCTTAGTCAATGACAACAAGCAAACATCTTAACAAGTAACTCTTACCCAAGTCTACCTAGACAGAAAATCAACACCCAGATATTCAATTACCTATAGAATAGCTCACCCTTGTTATAAGTTTTCATTCTAAAAGAACTCAAGTTTCAGAAGCAAGCCAACATTCTACCAGCCATGAAAAGGCAATAAAGGCAGTCAGTACCTGCACTGATCCCCCATGGCGGTCTGCAGCCAAGTGAGACGTCAGGTATGAGGTATTGGTCTGCCGGCTGGGCTGAATTTCCCACTCTCCTCGGCGCTCTGATGAGGCAGTCTGCTCAGGCATTAGGAAGCATGAGAGCAAGGAGGAAAGGTGAAGCAACAGCAAGCAATAACAAAATTAAGTACATTAGTGTCCTGGTGAATTTTCTTTGTGTTTTGGATTTTAAACTAATAAATCACTGCAAAGCACTGAGAAGTAAGCTTGGTTACATTCATTTCAGTCTAGTAAGTCGGTTAATACCTGAATCTATAGCACACCATCCTCTCCCAGTCACCGAAAAACAAGAAGAACCAAAAGAGGGGAAAAGAAAAACAAAAGACCACCAAAAACTGGAATCACGCTTTAGCTTCCATACAGGTAAAATTTCAGTAGTTACTAAGCAGATAAAATTCAGAATGCTAAGATAAGACAAAAGAACAGTCATATATATAAATCATCTAATTGATTACAGATATGTTTTAATATAGCAGTCCCCATCCTTTTTGGCATCAGGGACTGGTTTCGTGGAAGACAATTTTTTTATGGGTGAGGGTGGAGGGGGAGGATGTACAGTCAAACTTCACTGCTAACGTTAATCTGTATTTGCAGTCGCTCCCCAGCACTAGCACTATGGCTTCAACTCCATCAAGTGTTAGATTCTTACAAGGAGTGCAATCTCTTGCACATGCAGTTCACAATAGGGTTTGCACACCTATTAGAATCTAATGCTGACTCTGATCTGACAGGAAGTGGAGCTCAGACAGTAACGCGATGGGGAAGAAGTTTCGCTCACTGGCTCACCTCCTGCTTTGTGTGTGTGTAGAGGGGGGCAGGGTGGAGACCCTTAATAGGCAATGCCAAACATTCTTTTCCTTAAATATTCCTTTTCCTTAAATAAGGAGCCCACTATTCTCAAAATTAATCTCCATGAAAGTCTGTACTAAAACAAAATGAGCAGTAGCTGAAATATGCTTTCTTACCAAAAGGAATGAACAAAGTATCTCTTCCAAAGCAAGTTCATGTGTCAAGAATATGAAAAGATGGGAGGATAAAAATAAGGATACATTGTTTGCCTGGCTTCTCTAGCTTACAGCCTCTAGGTGGGATTTTGAAAAAGTTTACTTATTGTCACGGTTACTATAAATCATTTTCTCCTAGAAAGCAAAAGGTAGATCTTTTCTCAGCAAAAGGAGGCCTTCGCTGGAAACCTCCTTGGATTCTGCTTTCTGGAAACCTCCTTGGATTCTGCTTTCGCCTTTGCTGCCATCCATACTTTCTCCAATCCCTCTTTACCTGGTGTTTAGATCTCATACTATTCTGATCTTGCTCTTATGTGACTTTTGTTCTGAAGAATCTGTTTAGGTGCCTCTTCCCCTGTGCCAGATGGCTGAGGAGGTGTTAACATCATGATGCTCAGCTGTAACAGTCCTAAGGCTCTACAAAGATGAAAAATGAGTAGTTGGAGAGGTGGCAATGAGGGATTAGTAAGTCAAATTTTAATTGCTGTTGATATAAACAGCAGCAGGGGTTGGGATGTGATATTGCTGCTTTGCATGAAAACCAGTAAGGACTCTATAAACCTTAGAAATGTTCACAGCTATAGAAGTTGTATTCTATACAAATGGAAAGAGCAAGAAAGTAATAATTTCAGGCTCTATATTCACTCTTCCTTTCAGTATCTCATTGAAAGGAGTTGCTTAAAGTCACCAAAAAGGCATTTCCCATAACAGAGCTTCATATACAGCTACAACTTTACTCATCTTCATTAATGGAATTTGAGGTCACATAGGTAATAGCACTGTAAAGGATCCTGGTCATGTTTTCTCTGTTATTCCTCAGGGATGAGCATATATTCTACAAGAAGGCAGCTATAGGACGGGCACAGTGGCTCACGCCTATAATCCCAGCATTTTGGGAGGCCGAGGTGAGAGGACTGCCTGAGCCCACAGGTTCGAGACCAGCCTGGGCAACTTGGTGAGATGTCATCTCTACAATACATCAAAAAATTAGCCAGGCATAGTGGCATGTGCCTGTAGTTCCAGCTACTTGGAAGGCTGAGGCAGAAGGATTGCCTGAGCCCAGCAGGTCGAGGCTGTGGTGGCTGGGAGTGTGCCACTCTGGCCTGGGTGTCAGAGTGAGACTCCAACTCAAAAAAAAAGAAGGCAGCTATATTAACTTGACTGCCATACAATTTTATAATTTTGGTTATACACTGCCAGTCACATTAGAGAGAACCAAAGCTATTCAACTTTATTCCCCTACTCCAATTATTTCTACCAACAAAGGTTTGGAGATTTCACTTTCCCTGTGGTATATAACATAGTATTTTATAAACTTATTGACAGTATCTATATCCTCAAAGCACTTAATCTCAGTTATTCTGACTACTGAAGAACTGAGAGGACTACTGAAGAACTGAGAATAAATCTATTCTTCTAATATTAGAAGTAATATCTATAACATTTAGTTATATTAGTAATAGCCTTTTCAGTTTTTCTCTAGAACTTTTTATTTTTATAATATTTAAGTAAAATATTTAAGCTCCTAAACTACTACACAGAACTGTTAGTTCTCCAAAAACGTAAATGCATTAATAAAATCCAGGGCTGGGTGTGGTGGCTCAAGCCAGTAATCCCAGCACTTTGGGAGGCCAAGGCAACAGGATTGCCTGAGCCCAGGGGTTTGAGACCAGCAACTTGATGAGACCTTGTCTCTACAATAAATTAAAAAAAAAAAAAAAAGAGCCAGGAGTGGTAGCATACACCTGTAGTTCCGGCTACTTGGAAGGCTGAGGCAAAAGGATGGCCTAAGCCCAGCAGGTCAATGCTAGGGTGGACATGAGCATGCTACTGCACTCCAGCCTGGGTAACAAAATGAGACTCCAACTCAGAAAAAAAAAAAAAAAAAAAAATCCAGATGTTTATAAGTCATTTCATGTTGTTTTGAGTTCTATGATATATGAAATCCTCTCTGTTTTTCCATTTGTTTTTAAGGTCGATAAAGTTGGAAATGTGCATTCATGTATACTTGTAGACTTTTAAAATTAAGAAAGTCCTGAACAGCTAATAAACTGTTATTTCAGTTTGTCTAAAATACATGTCATAACTCTGGTTTGATGCTATTGCCTGATTCACAGGGCTGTGTACTTGTTTATACTCATTCTAGCTAAACACTTTGTTGAAAGATTCAAGATTTTTGTTTAAATGGAGATAGCAAGGCATTTTTTCAAAGGCCTAAAAGCCACATTCTATCTTCATCCTCAAAGTAATATGCTATTTATTTATTTTTTTGAGTCAGAGCCTCACTCTGTTGCCCAGGCTGGAGTGCAGTGGCACGCTCATGGCTACCGCAGCCTCTACCTGCTAGGCTCAGGCAATCCTTCTGCCTCAGTCTTCCAAGTAGCTGGAACTACAGGCATGTGCCACCACACATAGCTAAGCTTTTTGATTTATTGTAGAGATGAGGTCTCGCCAAGTTGCCCAGGCTGGTCTTGAACCCATGGGTTCAGGCAATCCTCTCACCTTGGCCTCCCAGAATGCTGGGATTACAACCGTGAGCCACCGCATCTGGCCTGTTTGTCTTTTAAAGAGAGAAAAATGTTAACATTCTAGATTGCTTCACAAATGCTTCAATTATGAAAAAGAAAAAACACTCTGTACCATACTACTGCCTGCCAATGCCTTCTGTATCTGTTGAAAGCAACAAAACTTTAGAAGTGAATCTGGGAGTTGCTGATTTATTACTTTGGAAGCTACTTTTCATTAAAATGCTAAACTCTAGGGCTACTACTGTTTTGTGGAATTTAAGGGCTTGGACTGATATCTATAGGATAATGTAGTAGAAAGGGCCAATTGCCAGTTTTAGGACCTAACGGAATGCCTAAGAGATGGATGAAACCAAGGAATGTCAACAGCTTCAATATTCTGCTACTGTAACTACTCCTGAAAGGTATTCTAGGCAACACTGTGTACACTGGGATTATGATTAAGCATGATCAAGCACAGAAGTTAGTTAGACTAAGCAAACCAGAGATCATACGTAAATCTTTTCTTTTTTTTTTTGAGTTGGAGACACACTCTGCTGCCCAGGTTGGAGTGCTGTGGCACACTCATGGTCACCCCAGCATTGACCTGCTGGACTCCAGCGGTCCTTCCTCCTCAGTCTTCCAAGTAGCCGGAACTACAGGCATCCACCTCCACACTTGGCTAACTTTTAAATTTTTATTGTAGAGACGAGGTCTCACCAAGTCGCCCGGGTTGCTCTTGAACCTATGGGCTCAGGCAATCCACTCGCCTCGGCCTCCCAAAGTACTGAGATTACAGGCTAAGCCACCGAGCCCGACCTTCCTTCGTTTTTAAAGATCACTCATGTATACACATCTAATTAAATGATACTCAAGAGGTCCGTGGGTAGAAAAGTCATTCAGCAAATTCAATTTCTCTTCATTTGAAAGGCAGAGGTCCACATGGAATGTGTAAGTTCCTAAAAACAGGAGCAGGAATCTTAAGTAGTGGTAACATATTGGGGGAGTGCTATGAAATCTTCAGTTGTGATTTTATTACCTGGGTGGAAATGCTTGGTTTACTAGGCAGTAGGTAAATGTAGCAACAAGAAAGCAGCAATCCAGCACAGCATAAAGTAAAGGCAAAGCCAACAAAAAATACATATGAGAAAACAGAAGAAAGGTAAAAAAGTAAAAACTACCACTTGTTCCTATGGCAGAGGAAACAAATCTCTCCCAGCAGTAACATGGCAAAAATTACTGGAGAGAAAAAAAAAAAAAAAAGCAGCACTAACTAACAAGAGGGAAGGAAAACATAGTCTGAAAACATCTCAGCTGTCACTGTCATCTGTGGCTTGAAAATTATTTCAAATTCTTTTTGGAGATGCTGTTGTACTGAAGCAAAAGGAAGGTAAACATCTTTCTCTTTGTAGCAAACAATCACCAAATCCTATTCTTTATATAATGCTAATTTTAAAAAATTAATTTTGATTACATCTACAAATAACTTCATTTATTTCACTTTATGGCTCCAAAAATACTTTAAAAGTCACCATCTATGCTGGGCACAGGGCTCTTATCTATAATCCCAGCACTTTAGTCAGCTGAGGCAAGAGGATTGCTTGAGCCCAGGAGTTCCAGACTGGCCTGGGCAACACAGCAAGACCTCATCTCTCAAAAAAAAAAAAAAAAAAAAAAAATTAGCCAGAAGTGTGACACACACCTTTAGTCCTAGCTACTCGGGAGGTTGAGGCAGAAGGATCACCTGAGTCCAGGAGGTTGAGGCTGCAGTGAGCTGTGATCATGCTACTGCACTCCAGTCTGAGCAACAAAGTGAGACATCCAATTAAAAAAAAAAAAAAAAAAAAAAAAGAGGCCAGGCTCAGTGGCTCAGCCTGTAATCCCAGCGCTTTGGCCGAGGTGAGTAGATTGCCTGACCCCGTGGGTTCGAGACCCACCTGGACAACTTGGTGAGACCTCATCTCTACAATAAATAAAAAAAAAATTAGCTGGGCGTGATAACACGCTCCTGTAGTTCCAGCTACTTGGAAGGCTGAGGCGGAAGGATCGCCAGAGCCCAGCAGGCAAGGCTGCGGTGGCTGGGAGCGGCCACTGCACTCTAGTCTGGGCGACAGAGTGAGACTCCAACTCAAAAAAAAAAAAAAAGGGCTGGGCTCGATGGCTCAACCTGTAATCCCAGTACTTTGGGAGGTCAAGGTGAGTGAACTGCCTGAGTGTTCCGGTTCAAGACCAACCTGGGCAACGTGGCGAGACCTCATCTTTACAATAAAATAAAATTTAAAAATTAGTCAGGTGTGGTAGCATACGCCTGTAGTTCTGGCTACTTGGAAGGCTGAGGTAGAAGGATTGCCGGAGCCCAGCAGGTTGACCCTGGGGTGGCCGTGAGGGTGTCACTGCACCCTACCCTGCGTGATGAAATGAGACTCCAACTCAAAAAAAAGAAAAAAAAAAGAAAACTCGCCATCTAGAAAACATTTTGCTCTCTCATGTCAGTCTTCTCAGCCTCATTGTCTTCAGTTATAATAAAAATAAAGACTGTACAGCACCAAAAGGTTAATAAATAATATACTAGATTACAATCTGTCTTATCACACTTCCAAAATTTCTGTTTTTCTTCTTTTTTGTTGTGCTGGGGGTAAGTTAGAAGAAGAATGAATGGTACAGGAAAAATGGTAAAGGAAGCATTGTAAGAAGTATTTTTGGTATACTAATTCTTGATAGGTAGGAAATTTTTTTAAAAGTAAGCAAGGTTATTGAAGCGTACACTTTATTTTTTAACTTTTTTGAGTTGGAGTCTTACTCTGTTGCCCAGGTTGGAGTGCAGTGGCATGTTCATGGTCACCACAGCCTCGACCTGCTGGGCTCAGGCAATCCTTCTGCCTCAGCTTTTCAAGTAGTTGGAACTACAGACATGCACCACCATGCCCAGCTAATTTTTTGATTTATTGTAGAGACGAGGTCTCACCAAGTTGCCCAGGTTGGTCTTGAACCCCTAGGCTCAGGCAATCCTCTTGCCTTGGCGTCCTGTATACGTTCATAAAACTAAAAACTTTCCGCGGTGGCTCACGCCTATAATTCCAGCACTTTTGGAGGCCCTGGTGATAGGACTACCTCAGTCCACAGCGAGACTTGGGGAGACTTCATCTCTACAATAAATAAAAAAATTAGCTGAGGGTGGTGGTGCATGCCTGTAGTTCAGGCTACTTGGAAGGCTGAGGCTGAAGGATCACCTGAGCCCAGCAGGTTCAGGTTGTAGTGGCTGTGAACATGCCACTGCACTCCAGCCTAGGTGGCAGAGTGAGACTCCAACTCAAAAAAAAAAAAAAAAAAGAAAAAAGAAAAAAAAACTAAACTAAAAACTTCCTTCTATTAAGCTCATGAAATAGAACCAATTTTCCCATACTAGATAGGGGTTATTCCATGCAATCTCTCACTTGTGCAAACAGTGACTTCTTGTGTTCTACAAACCTGATCAAATATGAGGGAAGTTTAAAAATCTCTGAAAACCTGAAAGGAATTACTTCTGGGCTCAATACTATGCAGGCCCACAGAGACAAGAGTATTGATTCTATGTAACTCTTTGAAAAAACGATAGGAACCATTCTAGAAGTTTGCAACCCTCTAGTCAAACTCTGCCATATTCTTACTCAAAATGGTGTGAGATAAGCCCCTCTGAAATGACGACTTATCTAGGTGGGATTCACTCCAGAATCACCAAGTCTCTTCCTTAGAACACAGTGTGTTTGCTGAAATACCAAATATTGAAGAATGCACTCACACCAAATAAAACTTTTATAGAGAGATATGAGGCCCAAAAAGGCCGGCAACAATTGGATAGATTATATACTGAGGAAAGGGATCTGAGGGTGGGATTTACAGAAAGGAGGAGGGGCAGCCCAAGCTTGCATTAGGCTCTATGTGGAAGATGACCAGGGCAGGAATGCAATGTCTATGTCTGTGCTCCTACTAGATGGCAGGCAGCACGTTAGGAAATTGTGCACAGGTCAGCAGGAGTTATTTCTAGGCAAATCATCTTCCCCTTCAACTAGCAAACCTTGATTCTTGGTGAGAAGTAAATAGTACTCTGTAGAAGGATAGAAATAGAGAACTAATGAATTTTTTTAAGGCTACTAGATCTTTTTTTTAAAAAACATTCATTTTTTGGAGATCTCTGGCTACTCTGGCTATTTAGCAATCTGGCCCATAACTTTGGAAAAGTTATGCTCATAACAAGCTTTAATTAGTAAGTATGACAGCACTAAACCACAATATATTTTTCTAAGGCTGTGTGCCCCAAAAACACATTCTCTTGGTGTCTAGATACAAACAAACAAATCCAAACCAGTCTTTTATTGGAGGCACATCTACTACGAAACTCAGTATGATTTGAACTTTTTAAATTCTGTTGCTCAAGGGTACCTGCATAATCAACATTTGTATGCCTAACCCTGAATTGTATCCCACATCTTTAAAATAAAAATTAAAAAAAAAGAAACTCTATTAGCTAGAATCACCCTGTCCAATAGAAATATAATGCAAGCCATGTATGTAATTTTAAGTGTTCCAGTAGCCATATATTTTAGAAGTAAAGGGAATCAGGTGAAATAAATTTTAAACTGTATTAATTTAATCTAATATGTTTAAAATGCCATCATTTCAATGTGTAATCAACATAAAAAATTGACAAGCAAAAAAAATTTTTGTTGTTTCTGTGTGTTATAAGGTATTCAGTTAGTTTAAATATAGTTCTTCTGGAAGAATGAGCGATCAGCTGTACTGATCTTTGATTCATATTTTCCTTCCTAGCCAAATTGGAGAGTTTGCAACAAAACAATCCATCTAGTAGAAAATTACAAAGAATAAACTCTTTTCCTTAAACATATAAAAACATAAAAAAGAATAAATGATATTTTGAGATTCAGTAACAGGAGTAGGACACCATGTCTGTTAGAGTGTTTTTTTTTTTTTTAGTTTAATTTTTTATTGTTGTAGAGATGAGGTCTTGCCAAGTTGCCCAGGTTGTTCTCAAACCTGTGGGCCCAGGCAATCCCCTCACCTCAGCCTCCCAAAGTGCTGGGATTACAGGCTTAAGCCACTGCACCCAGCCTGTCGGTTAGAGTTTAATAGCTCTTGATAGCTAGTAGACTCTTTCCAACATCAAAACAGATGTTATCTCTAACCTTCTAGGCCAAGTAGCCTTCTTTTTGTACACACACAGAAACACACCAAATAAAAGAGGTCACTGGGAAAAAAAGGAAACACTATCAAAATTGCTGTACAATGGTAGTATATGTTTGCATAGCATTTATGTAAGAACTGTCACAAGCTTGGACTTATAGTGTTGAAAGAGCAGGAAAAATGCTGCTGTATGTACATCCTAGCCAATACAATATTCTATATTTAGTGGGCCGAACAAGGACAATAAATAAAATCTATGGCAGTACAATGTGTTATATTGTATTCTAATATCAGATCTGTGGGTACCAGCAGGACTTACTTCCTGAATGAATGTGATCAGAGAATGCAAAGGAAGCTCTGTCAGGTAGAAATAGGAAGAACTATTAAAGTTTTCATTCTTTTCCTACTGGATGGTAATGCAGATTTATTTATTTATTTAGTTTGGTTTTTTGAGTTGGAGTATGCCTCTGTTGCCTAGGCCAGAGTGCAGTGGACTCATGGCCAACACAGTCTTGACCTACTGGGTTCGGGCGATCCTTCTGCCTCAGTCTTCCAAGTAGCTGGAACTACAGGCATGTGCTACCACACCCAGCTAATTTTTTTGATTTAGTGTAGAGACAGGGTCTCGTCATGTTGCCCAGGCTGGTCTCGAATCCGTGGGTTCAGATGATCCTCTCGCCTCTGCCTTCCAAAGTGCTGGGATTATAGGTGTGAACCACTGCATCCGGCAATGCAGAATTCTTTAGAGAGGACTCAGAGCCATGGCAAAATTTACCATTTTTGGAATTAGGAAAGGACAAATACCAAGGGTATAATGATGGGAAAGATTAAACCAATTGGAATCTTTCTGAGTGGATCTATCTTTTAGGAATACTTAGTCTATCTAAATTCATGGTTTAGTTATAGTTCTCTAGTTAGGCAAATTTTGTGTTGAAAGTATTGTTCTTAAAAATCTGGTATCGAAATCATTTTTAAAGGGAGATCCACTATAAGTGAGATTGAATGCAGTTCTCTGGGGACCATATTTGGGATCTATTATTGTATCTAAAAACCAAACAGCACTCAATTCACTATAACCATGATCTAAATCCCCAAAGCAATTTTTTTCCAGGCTACAAGGTCAATAGATTCTCACTGTGATGGAAGAGAACTAATATGATCACTTCAACTTTCTTTGCAGCAAAAGACGGGTGTGCTGCTTTTTTTTTTTTTTTTTTTTTTTTTAACACTCCTCCCCTTGAACAGACAGTCCAGCTCTACCCTGGCTGCCAAAGCAGAGGCAAAATGACTCTTTGTGGAAACAGAAAATAAGTAGGAAGAAAGGTTTAAAATTTATTTTTCATTGAAGGGTAAATAAACATTTGTATTATAAACAAATATCTGATTTCATCTGTACCCTTCATTAGGCAGATTCTTCAAATAATTATTCATTAAATGCCCACTATTCTAGACATTGATTTAGGTGTGAGGAATAAAGCACTGAACAACAAAAATCTCTGTACTTTACAAGGCTCAAATTTGAGAAAGCTGAGGCCTCACATAGGTTAAACGTCCTATGGTCAAAAGTCTTGGGATAAGTTAAACCAATGTCCGAGCTCCTCTTCCTTCTTTGTCTACTCTAAGTATGGGACTAAACAAAGCTTGTTACTCCCCAAGATTACTCCTCTCTGACAGAGTTGATGGGCAGCTTTACCCAGAATAAGGGTGCTCTTTAGGCACTATCATCAATGTCATTTCTATGCCTTGACTCTTTAATATCTCTCTAGTTCTCTTTTGAGTTGGAGTCTCACTCTGTCGCCCAGGCTGGAGTGCAGTGGCATGCTCACGGCCACTGTAGCCTTGACCTGCTGGGCTCAGGTGAGCCTTCTGCCTCAGCCTTCCAAGTAGCTGGGACCACTGGCACGCACCACCATGCCCGGCTAATTTTTTGATTTACTGTAGAGATGAGGTCTTGCCAAGTTGCCCGGGCTGGTCTCCAACCCCTGTGGGCTGAGGCAATCCTCTCACCTAAGCCTCCCAAAGTGCTGGGGCTACAGGCATGAGTCACTGTGCCCAGCTTCTAGCTCTCTTTTGAGAGCCATCCTCTGTCTGCTAGACTTCTTCAGGTGGAATACACTGCTGGTATTTCAAACTCAAAATGCCTAAATTCAAACTCCAAACAAGTTCATCCCTCAACCTTCCCACCTCTAGTGTTAAGTAGTACTACCTGCCTCCTAAGTATCCAGGTTCAAAATTTCAGCAACAACTTTGACTCATCCTTTTCCCTCAAGTCTGACATTCATGTGGACTGCCGAGCTGGAGACTGCATGTCTGAAGCATTTTTCAATTCTACTTCATTTTCTCTACTATAGCCCATCTAGGGGGCCCTTTACCTCTCAAGGGAATTCACTACCTTCTTACTGGTCTCCATACTGGCTCCTAGGCCACTACACAATGTTCTGTGTTAAAAGATTTCTAAAGCAAGGTTTTCATCATACCACTCTTTTATTAAAAAACCTTTAGTCCCCCTCCCCCCAAAAATAATAAAAATAAAACCTTTTAGTCCCTATTAATCCTTAAATTAAACACCAACTTCCAGACCAGCATTCTGGGAACTTCATCAAATGGCTTCAACCTATTTTCCTAGCTTTGTCTCTTAGGACTCCTTTATTAATACCACATATTTCAGAAAACTGAACTAGATACAACATTTGCTGTTGTTCATCTATTCTTTCTACTTGAAATGTCACTCCCTCTCCACTTAATTCTTCTAAGAGCATGTCAAGTGCAGCTTCTCTCATCAAACTCTTTGTCATGCTTAGACTAAATGAAATGTCTGTTCTTCCAACTCCGATGATAATAATTTACATTTTGGGGTGCTTTATCTCTTCTGCCTTGTATTATAGTTACCTGGTTTCCTCGCTTATTTACTTGTCAACTCTTTGAGGACAAGAACTCCCATCTTACCTTGGTTTCCACAAGACATACTTTCACACAGCAGGTCCTCAATCCAGATTTATTGAGTCAAAGTTGCTGAGAAAAGCTTAGCTGTCCTAAAGTCAATACCTTTCAATCTCTCACAAGGAGAAATTATATTTCCTCCTTCGTTAATTACAAAGCTCGAACAGAATTAGTCTACAGAAATTATACTGCTTTCAAATCCTACAGTAATAAAAGGGACATATTTGGCTGTAAATTTCCCAAAAAACAGAGAAGTACATAAAAAGCAACCCTGAAGATGGAACCCTGGAAGGGTTGAAAGATCGAAGAATCAACCCTGAAGATGGAACAAAAGTATGAGACCACAGACTAAGATAGTGTAAAGGTTGAATAGACATTAGAAATCTATTTACCCACAACGCACAGCGCAGAAAAAATTTTACCCAGCAAAGATTTAGAATCCTGTTGGGAAGGAGATGTAAAACTTCCACAAAGGTAGGGGAATTTCAATGTTTTAGCGCCATGAAATACTAAAAACTCCAAAAGAAAAAAAAATCAAAAAGAGACTATCAAGATTCAGCTCTTCAAAAATAAGCTTTTTCTTTTTTTTTTTTGCATTGAAGTCTCACTCAGTTGCCCAGGCAGGAGTGCCATGACATGCTCATAGCCACCACAGCCTCAACCAGCTGGGCTCAGGTGGTCCTTCTGTCTCAGCCTCCCACATAGCTGTGACTATAGGCGTGCACCACCATGCCCAGCTAAAAATAAGCTTATTGATTTACAGATGAGATTTTCCTAAATAATTTTTTTTTTTTTTTTTTTGAGTTGTAGTCTCACTCTGTCGCCCAGACTGGAGTGCAGTGGCCGCTCCCGGCCACCGCAGCCTCGACCTGCTGGGCTCCGGCGATCCTTCTGCCTCAGCCTTCCGAGTAGCCGGAATTACAGGCGCGCGCTACCAGGCCCGGCTAATTTTTTTGATTTATTGTAGAGATGAGGTCTCGCCAAGTTGCCCAGGCGGGTCTCGAACCCACGGGCTCGGGCAATCCACTCATCTCAGCCTCCCAAGGTGCAGGATTACAGGCTGAGCCACCGAGCCCGGCCTAAATAATTACATATACAGGTCAAACATCTTTCACTTAAAAGGTCAGAGACATTCACTAGGTATGACTTCATCTTTTGTACCCCAACAATCTAGGCTTTCAACCATCTTTTCCCCATACTTATAAAATCCATTCAAAACAACAGCATTGATTATGAATTCACTGAAACAGAAAAGATAAAGGAAACTAAATGAAGCACATGTGTTAAGATAGTCTAAAAAATAGGGGTAGGAATAAATGTTGATGTGGCTTCACTGACTACTTATCTATTTTTTTCTTTCCATATATTTACTATTTAAACATATTTTTTTTTTTTTTTTTTGAGTTGGAGTCTCACTCCGTCGCCCAGATTGGAGTGCAGTGGCCACTCCCGGCCACCGCAGCCTCGACCTGCTGGGCTCCAGCGATCCTTCCGCCTCAGCCTTCCAAGTAGCTGGAACAACAGGCGCATGCTACCATGCCCGGCTAATTTTTTAAATTTATTGTAGAGATGAGGTCTTGCTTGCCCAGGTGGGTCTCGAACCCGCTGGCTCAGGCAATCCACTTACCTCGGCCTCCCAAGGCACGGGATTACAGGCTAAGCCACCGAGCCCGGGTTTTTTTTTTTTTTTTTTTTTTAGATGGAGTCTCACTCTGTCACCCAGGTAGGAGTGCAGTGGGACACTCATGGCCACCACAGCCTTGACCTGCTGGGCTCAGGTGATCCCTCCAAGTAGTTGGAACTACAGGCACACGCCACCATGACCAGCTAATTTTTTGATTTATTGTAGAGATGAGGTCTCACCAAGTTGCCCAGGCTGGTCTTGAACCCGAACCCCTGGACTTGGGCAATATTCTTACCTCCACCTTCCAAAGTGCTGGGATTATAGGAGTGAGCCACTGTGCCAGCCAAACATGAGTTCTAAACTAAACTCAGTCATTGCCCCCTAAACCTGCTCTGAGTTAGTAGCAAAACTATCTTCCCGGACACCCAAGCCAAACCGTGGGACTCATGCCCTCATCACCCCATCTAATCAATTGCCAAGTCCCATTGATTTAACTCCTACATACTTCTTGAATTTGGCACCTCCTGTCTCCTACTTTTCTATTATCATTATCCAAAATCTCTTGCCTGTACTACTGCAACTGGTCAGACTCCACTGTTGTCCTCTTAAAAGGATCCTCCAAGAAGCCAGCAAAAGCCTCTTCCTAAAACCAAAAACCCAAATTTCTTTTTTTTTAGTTGGAGTCTTTGTTGTCCAGGCTGGTGTGCAGTGGCATACTCACAGCCACCGCATCCTCGACCTGCTGAGCTCAGGTGATCCTTCTGCCTCAGCCTTCCAAGT
>CAUYQG010198345.1:0-11365 GCA_963574415.1 Tarsius wallacei | reverse complement strand
GGGGGGGGGGGGGGGGGGGGGGCGGGGCGCGGGGGCGGCCGCGCGCGCGCCCGCGCCCCCGCCCCCCCCCCCGCCGGGGCCTCTTTCGTGGGCGATCCGCCGAGGACGCGCCTCGCGGCTGGCACGCGCCACCAGGGGGCGCAGGAGCCCGTCTTGAAATCGGTTGGGCGCCGCCGCCGCCCGCGGGGACCTCGGAAGCCCCGCCCACGGCCCCGCCCCCGCGGCCCCGCCCCCCGCCCCGGCCCCCCGGGGAGCGCAGGCGGCGGTGTCGGAAGCCCCCGTCCACGGTGCCCCCCGATGGGGGCACGGCCTCTCGTGCCCGCAGAAGCAGCGTCCCTGGAACGGAAAGGGAAGGCCACAAGGGAGCCCCTGGGGAGGGCAGGCTCGTGGGAGGAGGCTTTCTCCCCCTTTGCCCCTGTCCCGGGCTAGGCCCTGGACAGTCGGTCTGTCCCCCCCCATCATCCCCTGCCGCCTCGCCTCTGTGTCCCGCGGTGTCCCTCGTCACTGCCTGAGACCGCAGCTCCTGAACCCCGGCTCTGGTTTTGTTTGCTTTTTTGACTTGGAAGTAATGTCATAGCTGAAGTGGGAGATTCCTACACCTGCTTGTTTATAACCTTTTGTCAAGGAGTTGGGGACTCTAGTTCCCTTTGATGTCCTGAGTCATGAGAGTCCTTTTGGTCTTCCAAGGGAGCCGTGTGGTTTTCCTTCCAAGGATGGCTACATGGGTAGACACAACCAGATCTGCTGATGTCCGGACGGCATCTGCCAGGGTAAATCCAGGAGACAGGGAGAAGGGGCATCGTGGGTGTGGAGGCAGGGGCTGGGCACGATTTTTGTAGAATATTCTCTATGACAGGTAGACTGGAATCACCCTAGCATTCATTTCAGAGGAAACTCTGGGAGAGGGCGATTTCTTCATTTCCGCAGTCATGAATCACTGTGCCCTGGGAATTCCAGGTGGAGAGACCTCTGTGTGCCTCCCTTCGCAGCCTTCCGTCGTGCCAGAGAATGCCTCACTTTAGCTCCTTGGTCATTCGTGCTCCCTCACACCCCGCTGGCAAAGTTAACTTGTGAACATCATAAAGAACTCGTTTTGACCCAGTGGAGCACTTGTAA
Source organism: Tarsius wallacei (assembly GCA_963574415.1). NCBI lineage: Eukaryota > Metazoa > Chordata > Mammalia > Primates > Tarsiidae > Tarsius > Tarsius wallacei. The sequence goes on along the minus strand of CAUYQG010198345.1, from coordinate 10,249 downwards.
ATCCCTCAGCTGTGGCAGGGAGCTGCCTGCCATCTAGAAACAGCCTTCGTGGGGGGGACTCCAGGAACTCTCTGCACACGTGTAAGAGGACACGGCTTTCCTCCCTAACACAGGCTGAGTGCCTGCGGCCAGGCCTGCTACACTACTCACAATTCACCTTAGAAGCGGGAAGACTCGCCAAGCCACTCTCTTGCCCTGAAAGTCACAATTTATGCTTCTAATTTTAATTTTCCTCAGCTTAGATCCCAGAAGGATTTATTAAATTTGCTTTGAGGGAACCCATTAACTCTAAACTGAATAATGATGTGACTCAAGGCTTAGAAGCAGTTTGTGGGAAACTCTCTGTACACAGGACCCTAGGAATCCTGTATTCCTCCATGACAGAATTTTAAGACGGCTCATAAATGAAAAGGTTTACTCAATTCACCTAAAAGTTATTAGTAATTAACTAACATCAAGAGACCATTGCTGGCAGAGGTGGTGAATAGCAAATGAGAACTCTGGCAAGAGGGGAACACGCACATGGAGAACACGCACATGGCGCACCCATGCTTCCGGTACTTTGGCTTAAGTCTGGTCAAAATGGGTAATAATGGCTTTGAGCTCATTTCCATCTTTTGTCATGGGCTTGGTTGGACGTCCCAAGCCAGGTGACTAGCTTATGGAAAATCTAGGTAAGTAGCCCATCGGCCTTTCTTTTAAGAACTATGGATAGTCATTAACATGGCATGGCTTTTACGACTTCCTTTTACGGCAAGGACACAGAGGCGAGGTGGAGGCCCACGCCTTGTATCATCTTTATATAATGAGAACCGCATGTCCTGCCCGCAGATGATGGCAGCTTTGGAAAGGCCAAGTGCCTGTGGAGAAGGGGTGATAGAGTGTGATGTCGTGGAGGGCACCTGCTGGGAGAAACCCCGCTCACCTTGGCTTGAGCCACTCCTGTGAACTGGGACAACTCACTCCCATTTCTCCAAGTTCCTCCCACCTCCAGCTCTAGAACTGGATGCACTTTGTGGACTGGGGTGCTGGACTCAGGGCGCTCCTCCGAAGGCACGTAGGGTAGAATGTAGGCATCTATGGAAGGAGCGAGGTCTGGCTATGTTGCCCTTTGAGGTCTTGCAGGAGCGGGCTCGCCCCACCCTGCTGAAGCTCAAGTGAGGTGATGGTGGCCGTCCTTGGTCTAGGGGACATTGGGCTCCCTGTATGACGGTATGTGAGCTGCTGGGAGCACTGCCCAAGTGGCTTTGCCCAGGCAGAACATGAAGTGGATCAGTGTCCCTTCATCCCAGAAGCACTGGGGCAGCTGAGTGCTATCAGCAGGGGGAAACACAGCTGCACTGGGGAGTAGACCAGGACAGGAGGAGGAAGAAGAGATGATGAACAGGGGTCAGCGAGACTGGCAGAGAGCTCCTCACAGGGAGACCTCACTCCTCCTCTTTTAAGGAGCTTGAGGCCTGGCCTGGATTGAATGACTTATATGCAGGCGCTGGACTTCTGTTCCGGCAGGTAGAACCCCTGCAACTATTAGGTACCATGTGAATGCAAATACATGAATGTGCAGACAGTAATTTTCTAAGACATGATTCGTACCTGCATTACTTTTCTTTGTACTTGTTCAGACATGACTTTTAAGGAAAGGAGTGCGGAGAGTGAAAGTGAACATTCGCCTGTGTTCTTCTGGACTTCCCGTTTTGAGCATGTTAGCATCTAATTCGACGAGAAGAAAACAGACCACTTTGCCAAGAGGAGTGACCTGATTCTTGTTGGACCAACATGTTATCAAGTTGAGGTTGTCACCACAAAACAAGTGTGGCGAAGCCTGCCTTTTCGGACTAAAATCAATGCCCTGGTCCGCCAGCCCAGAACTGCTGAACTAAGCATCCCCTAATCAGCCCGTCTATATGTAGATTTCGACATCTCCAGGAGGCTGCGAGCCCATCAAGCCCAAACTGATTATTCTAATCAAGTGCTTTAATTAAGCACACTTACTGCCAGGATCACAGGAACGGAATTTTTTAAAATTCTTCTTTACAGTTAGAATGTTTGGCTTTGCAAGGGTGTATTTACCGTTTTTCTAAAGTAGGCCACAGGAGAGAGTCCCCTGTGACGTGCACTCTGCTGAGATGGCAGTCTGGCCAGTGGACAGAAAAAAAAAAGAAAAAGATATTACCAACTGGGATGCAGGTGAGTCAATTCTCCCAACAACTGCGTGTATCTGCATCCTCCGCATTGAACACAAAAGCAGTGCTGGCTAGCCCAGGATTTGAAGAAAGATATAAACACACACGCATTGGGTTGGCTTTTATTGGAATGCCTAGATGCAATCTATAGTCATCAAGTTATGGAAAATTCAGGTCACATATAAAGTTAAGAAGGCAAATGAAAAGAACAATACAAATCAGACAAAATTTACATCTCAAAATATCATGAAAGCATTTTGACTGGCTTTGCCTAAAATACTTTGAATATCAATTTCTTTTTGTAAGCTAATTCTTTTCGTTATACAGTTCCCCCACCCCCTCCCAACTCTTAGAAAAAGGTCTTTTGTTTACATATTCCCCAAGGTCACTATTTCTTGTAAAAGCATGTCCAGATCACAAGTCTTTTTAGAAAGAAATAGGCTCATTACACCTACTAACAAGACACTAATTGGGTTGATTTGACTTCGTCTAAAATAAGCACCAGGAGATACCCCAGATCTGTTATTTATTGGTGCCAGCGTAAAGATCAGTCCATGTCGAAAGAGGCTAAGACTGTGACTTCACTTCTGTCATGTGGCACAAGCTTTTCATGGTCAATGCATCAGAAACGTGCCTGAGAATTTCGTCTCAGAGCCTATTTCACCCAAAAGTACTTACAGCATGCTAAACACAGTCCTGCAGAAATTCCATGGAACAGAACCGCAAATACCTAAGTTAACAGTTAAAAAATAAAATGTAAAACAAAGCCATGTTTATGTGGTTTGAAATCTCAGTCTTCTAAATTTGGGCTTCATAATACTTGCCAAAGGATCTCCAGGATAAAAAATATTAATGCTAATCTGTGCTTTCATTCTAATAAAATATCAGCATTCATTAGAAGATTAATGACTTCGGTATGCGCTACCAAATACACAAAGACAGGAATAGCACTGATACTGTAAATTCAGTAGCTATTTTGAAACTTTCCCAGCCAATCTGTTGAATAAACACGCCTACTGTGCAATTTAGAGTATGTGATACATACAAAGCAGTTAGAAAATTATTTTCAATACATCACTTGAATCTTTATATTTACGACATGTTCACTTGCTATATTTGATCACCATTATACATAGAGGAAAACAGTGTGTACTATAGCTCAATGAACTGAGAAATCTCTCCTAAAAATATTTTTGTGGCTGAATTTAGTGCTCACGAAAGGGATCTGTCAGCACGCTGAGCCGACACGGAAGTGCAGATGGTAGCTGGGCTGTCCCCGCACACACGTGTGCAGGAGGGCACGGCCGTCAGTTCGCTTTCAGCTGGACCTGTCACCCCCAGCTTCCCCAGACAGAGCTGAGGGTGCCATCAGACCCGCTCTCAAGATAGTTTGGTCATGTGGGCTCCTGAGCTTTTGTCTCCCTTTTTTGTCCTTCTTGGTGATGGGGGTCCAAACCCAAGACTGGCAGAGTGACCCGAGCAGTGCCAGCTGGCTGGCTCACCACCGCAGGATTCTGCCATCTCTCCTAGACCTTAAGCCACCTGTGTACGGTCATGACTCCATCAGCTCCTTCCCTCCTCACAAATGTCTCCCAAGCATTGGGCGTGGTTTCTCCTCCACCCTGGGATGAAGCTTCGGGGAATGGTGACACTAACAGCACAAGCCCTGGGGTTGATTTCATCAATTCCACGTTGACCGTCAGGGCTGAGGGGGGCCAGAGAGCCCCTGCCTCCCTGGTTTTTCCTGTCTTCCCTACATTCCACCAGCCTTAGCTGGCTCCGGTGCCTCTTGGTCGGCAGTGCTTGGGGACACTGGCCTGATGAACAAGAGGAAGGAAAGGGGCGGTTCTCTGATTAGTCACCCACCCAGGATTGCACGGTCCTATCCATCTAGCGATAGAAACTTGCACATTTTTTCAACCTAATACAAAAATATTAACACTTCTGGACATTATAGGCATAAGTTGTTATATCTCTACAATATAATAATTTATACTGTACAGCTATAACAGATAACAAAAGGTGCAGTCCTTTTAAAAAAATCACACGGTTCACATGTTTTTATCATTTTATTTTTAAGTATAAACTTTTTAAACACTTTACATAAATTAACTCCTCTGAGACTAATATCTGATGTACAGTAAATCGTAATTCATATAAAAATCCATAAACAACTTGTCTCGCATAATTTACAAAAAAATCAGGATTTCCTCTGCTTGTCGGGGACGGGGATGCGAGGTGCCAGTGTCCTCCCCAAGGCAGGCCGCGTGAGCGTCGCCAAATCCGTTGTTCAAGCCCCGCCACCGAAGCCGCTGTGCCGATCGGTGTCCTTTCACAGAGCCGCACGGGGAAAGCAGTCGGGTCTGTCGAGAACCAGGAGCTCCGCCCCGCCCTGGGAACGGGCGGCGACGCAGACCGCACCCTCCGCGGAGACGCCGCTCCCCGCTGGCCTCGAAGGAGCGCGCGGCGCGCGCGGAGGGCCGAGGCCCGCGGGCGCGGCGACGCGCGCACGGAGACGTCCTCGCGCGGGCCGATCGCCTCCACGGGCCCCCGAGGGGCGGCCGGCCGGGGCTCGCGGCGCGCGGGGGTTACCTCCTGCCGATCTCGCTCTGCCGCAGGAACTGCACGTTGTTGGCGCTGTCGGCCAGCTCGGGGTACTGCTCCACCGAGAGTACGTAGTACCCGTCGTAGCCCTGCACGCGGCCGGCGCTCAGCAGCTGCCGCTTCTCGCCCTCCGTCCAGAGGCGCGCGCCCTCCTCGCCGTCGCGCACGCGCTGCTGCTCGCGCGCCCAGGCCCGCGCCAGCGCGCGCTGCCGCGCCTGCTCCAGGACGCGCGCCTTCTCCTCGTCCAGCGTCATGCCGTAGCGCACGTGCAGCGCCAGCGCGCCGAACTGCATCTCCACGTCGGCGAAGCGCCGCGTGCGGCCGTTCACCACCGTGGTGGACTGCGACACGGTCACGTTGATGCCGTTCTCCAGCGCCTTGCGGCCGCTGGTCAGCCGCAGCGCGCCCAGGTCGCCCTCGGGCGTGGTGGCCTTGATGAAGTAGTGCGTGTCGCGGCCCTCGATGGTGAAGTGCAGGTCGTCCAGGTAGAAGGCGTTGTTGAGCACGGCCGCCACCTTGATGCAGTCCTCGTTGGCGATGTTGAGCACGTTGGTCTGCACGCGGCCGCGGCTCACGGCCAGCATGACGCCCTTGCCCAGCAGCGACTTGACCGTGGCGAACCACAGCCACGACTGCGCGCCGCCCGCGCGCCGCCGGCTGCCCTGCACCTCCGCCGTGCGCCCCAGCGACAGGAAGGCCTGGGCTTGCCGCGCCACCTGCTGCTGGACCCCGAAGATGGGCTGCAGGGCGAGAACCACAGGGGCGGGTGAGAGGAGGGCGGCCCTCGGCCGGGAGGCGACAGTTGGGGCGGGGGGGGGGGGCGAGACGGGGCCCCGGGGCGTCGGGGCCGGACGGCGTCCGCGGCCCCACGCGGAGGGCGCGCGCAGGAGCGCTTCCCCGGGGGTGCCCCACGCGATTAAAAGGAAAAGGCGCACTCCCTCGGGTGCTGCCTTTTCTTAGTTTCTGATGGGGGCAGGACCTCTGTGCTTTTAGCTCTTCCCCGACCATTTCTTCTCCCACGCCCGCCCGCGTGCGGGGACCGGTTTCCAGGCCCTCCCGTCCCGGGCGCTTTCTCCATGGGAGGCCGAGGAGAAAGCACCAAACGCAGAGACGGATTGGAAAGACTGGGGTGCCCTGGGCCGGATCGCTGGGCCCCACTTTACGTGCTCCGAAATGCACGTGTTTTAAGTCAACTCTGTCCGGTCTCCTGGTGTCACATGGTGTCAGCTGAAAGTGGCCAGTGTAGTTGCAGAACTGAAATGTACGGGGATGAGTGGGCATGGGGCAGATGGGGATGAGTGTGACTTCAGGAAAACAATTTTTTTTTGTTGTTGTTGCAGATTTAGAGACAGTGGCTGTCCAGATTGGCAAATGTTTTAAATTGGGGACATCTTAACTCAGCCATTTCTTATAATACCAGATGTCTGTCTGGCCAGTGTTTCCCATATGAAAACATCTGTCTCATTTGCGGCAATGAAAGAAACAGTTGTTTTTCTGCACTAAGGGCAGCCTCAGTGTTTTTGCCAGCGATTCCCTAAGCTGTCCTTGTGGTGCACTTCTCTCAGCAGAGAACTTGAACCGTATTTAAAGGGCCGCCTAGGAAAAGGTTGGCAAGTCCATTTGTGTTTTCAGACACGTAAGAAAGTCAAACACAATTGGGGCGGGCATGTTCAAATGCATTGGAAGACCTTAGTAGGACTTCGTGACACTTTGTCAGCATCGTCAAGTGTTGCTTAACAACAGGGACGTCTCCGAGAAATGTGTCAGTAGATAATTTCGTCATTGTGTGAACATGATAGAGTGTACTTTCACAAACTTAGGTAGCACGGCTTCCTACATACCAAGGCTATATGGTCTAGCCTGTTGCTTTTAGGCTACAAACCTGTGTGGCATATTGCTCTGCTGAATACTGTAGGTAACTGTTAACACAATGGTAAGTATTTGTGTATCTAAACATAGAAAAGGGGCAGTAGAAATACGGTATTTTAGTCTCATGGGACCATCGGCTGACATGTGGTCCACGATTGACCAAAACGTTATGTGGCACATGGCTGTATTTGCAACATCTAAAAACAGAATTGCTTTTATGTTGAGTACAAAACATGTGTGCGTGCAAGTGTGTGTGTGTTTTAATCATCATTGCTTTTTCTCTTTGTATTCATTGAAACTACAGGAAATTGCTGGGGGGATTAATCTTTCTAAGAGAGTCTGAACTCTCTTATTCTTATCATGATGGGGTAACCCTGTTTGTTGATCTCTAATTATTCTTGCTTTAAGCTAGAAATTCTGGTGTTTTGATGTGCATTCCTTTCTGATCTCTGAGTGGTGGGGAGGTTAAAAGTACCACTTTGTGAAATGGCAATTTTGACTTTGCAGCTTTCCATTCTGTTTCTTTTATTTCTACTAACAGGTACAGGCCTCTTGATTTGTTATTCTCCGGAAAATTCCATAAACCTTCCTGGGTGTAGGTGCAGCCTTACCAGAGGTCATTTATTTTTATTTTTAATTTTTTCCCATGAAACGCTGGTAAAATCTTAAAGATGATGAACTTTGTGGCATTGTTTGTGGATTGCTAACTTGTAATATTAACTCCTTGCCCTCTTGTTTATTGTATTTTTGCTTTCAGGTTCCAGGTGCCGTAAATGTGCTTTCAAGGGGTTCTCTGTAGAAACCCAGAACTCACAAGTGAGTTTCTGCATCTTATTACTTTTTTATAAAGTCTTTCTGTGTTTCTATTTGCCTCACTAAAAACGTATTTAAGCTTGTTGGACAGATTCTTGGTTTGTTGAACAGAAATGCAGAGGAAGTGCTGTTTTTATTCTCTAAAAGAGTAAAAAGATTACAATCTGTCTTTGGTATAGTTTTCACGAGGGTAGTCTGAGTGGGCAGATAAGACACAAGCAAGCCATTTATCACCTTTTCCTAGTTTTTCTTTTTGTTTCTTACCGGTACATCATCCCACTGCTGACTCTTCACAAGTTCGTAAGAAGGTTCTGTTAAATCAAATTTGGGAACAGGGAATCCAGGAATAGCATTGTGCAGATGGAAGCCGAATGTCACCAGCCAGCTGTTAACATCTAGGAGAAGAATATTCAAGATGAAAGGTGTTGGAATTTATTTCGAGCTTTTATAAATTTAACTTCTTACCTTAAAAAACCCCGATTTCACAAATAATAATCTGAAAAAGAGCATGTTTGCCTACAACTCAGAACCCACTCTCTATTTCTAGACATGAAGACAATAACCTTCGTTGCAGAGCTATGGCAAATGCTACAAAAAAATGCAGTGATCGATGCTCAGACAGATGGGATAGGCCACCCTTCCTGCTACGCTACATCCTGTGCTGGTAATAGTGATAAAAAGGATAATAACAGTGCACAGCAGCTTGTAAGAGACATAGTGGTGGAAAACAAATGGAATTTGTTTTGTAGTTAGTAAAGGCTGGTCTTAAATAGAAGTGGTGTGTTATTAGCTTTCAAAAGCAATTGCCCAAGGATATGTGGACTTCCACAACCCATTTGCTATTAATAAAAACCCTAAATTGAGAGCATTAAAATCAACAGTTGATTCTTAATCAAAGATGAATGCTGAAAGCTGGCAAAACTGGCCAAGGGCACAGAAGTTCTGATCACCATCAGCTGTGACTTCAAAGGCACAGGTGGAGACAAACTTTTTTGGGGAGGGAACCTGGAAACCTTTAAAATGGTATTTTAAAATATTGCCATGTGACTCCAAAAGCCATTAAGCTCAGAATAAGGCTTTTATTCTATTCTGGAGGTTATAATGTTACAGAACTACTCAGCAGGCTTGCAGCTTTATGAGTACAGTTGGGTGTAGATTATTTTATATATTAAGCACATTGCTGGAAAATTTGAAATTGCATTTCACCTAATATATTTTATGCTGTTCCATCTTTCTTTTGATGTTTTTCAGAAAATGCTGCTATGGCATTCCCTGCAGTCCACGTTGCTAGGAGAGGAGGAATTCAGGAGCTGTGGGCTTTCCAGCCTGTCCGTCAGCCCCTGTCAATACCCCTTAAATAACTGGTGGTAAACTGCTTGTCACAGTGATGGAGGGCCACTTGCTTCCAGATTCCTTCTCTAGGGCACAAACTCTCATCCCATCGACCAGCTGACAGGTCCTCTGTCCAGGCATCATATGGCTATAAAATCAATGGTCTTCTCCCTTCTTTAAGTGGGGTGGTGGTAGTGGTAGTGAGGAGAGATATTTCCCAAGTTGTTCACATAGGATGGAAAGTGGTGTGTGTGTATGTATGAGAATGTATATAAGATTGTAGGGTGGGGGGAGGTCTAATGTTTTGGGGAAAATTCTTTCTCCCAAATGTTGCAAAAATTCTCTTACTCTGAACAATAGCTGCATAGCAGTGAAAATCGGGGTCTTAAGTACTGAAAAGTACTGCCAAAAGAATGGGATTTGAATACAGATATGTACTGAAAAACCCCAACCATAAAGGCACTGCTGAATCAGGATGCTGAAAGAAGACTTTTAGCTGGTTCACATGGAAGAAAGAGATGAAATGCTCTAGGGGGTCTGGAAAGGTGGGAAACAGATGTTAAATGAACAGGGGGCAGCATGTTGGGAGCTGTTTTGAGAACTGAGAGAACAGACATCTCAGTATGCCTCAAATATTGAGCAGCCTAAAGGAGCATCGAGCACAGGATAAAACAAAACAGAAAAACCTTGAACCAAATGAAAACAAGGAAACAGGAATTTTCCTCCAGGAAACATAAATGTGGTGGAGAGGTTAAGTGTGGCAGTATAAATCAGGGACAGAAGGTGGAAGCAGAAGGATTCAGAATTCCTGGAGTAGAGGCTGAGTGAGGCCAGCTCAATAAAGGGAACTAGAGTGGTACCTTCAAGGACCTTGTCTGTATCTCACATCCGGAATATTCTGTGGTGGCAGAAGTGGGATCCAGTGTTTTAAATCTTGCAAAACTGAAAATGTAACAAGCACTATACTTGGAAAGATCTTAAATCTATACGCTGAAAATTACCCCATATTGGTGGAAAAATCAGTACACCACTGGTAGTGTCACCATGCAAGAAATGCACTAAATGACAATGAAGACAGTGGTGGAGGAGGACAGAAGTGAGACCAGACACAAGACCCACTGACTAAGCAACCAATGGGAAAAATGGTTCCATTTCTGTCCTGAGGTGATGGTGATGAAGAGCACCTCCCGAGAATGAAACACAGTGTTGTGTTTCACAATTATGATCTCCATTAGAACTTTACATATGTATTACAAAACCCAACAATACACATTTATAAGTCAGTTAATGTTCTTTGATTAATTTCTTACGTTCTTATATTTTATGCCATAAGGTAGGTATTATTATCCCCATTTTATAGTTAAGGAAACAAACTCAGAATTATATGCTTTGCCTGTGGACCCACACAACTTATAAAACAGGAGTTTGAGTTGGAACTCCAACTTTGA
>CAUYQG010198341.1:0-26351 GCA_963574415.1 Tarsius wallacei | reverse complement strand
GGCAAAAATAGTTCTAGTGAAGTATGTTCCAAATGAGAAAATAAATGATATCACAAATGAAATAAATAAATTTCCAATCAATTTATGGACATTCCCTGTCCGTCTATCTATCTATCTATCTATCTTTCTTTCTTTCTTTCTATCATCTGCTTCTATCTCTCTCTCTCTCGCTCTCTCTGTCCATTCATCCTCATCTCTACAATAAATCAAAAAATTAGCCAGACATGGTGGCATGTACCTGTAGTTCCAGCTACTTGGAAGGCTGAGGCGGAAGGATCTCCTGAGCCCAACAGGACAAGACTGCAGGTGGCAGTGAGTGTGCCACTACACTCCAGCCTGGGCGACAGAGTGAGACTCTGACTCAAAAAAAAAAGAAAGAAAGAAAATATAGGCCAGAGGACAGTCCCCACAGCACTCACCACTGCTGGGCATGTTACACATTTAGTTGATGTCTTTACTGTGTCTCCCACCAGCCGCAAAGGTAGCCCCATGAAGGCAGGGTCTCTGTTTCATTTGCAGCGGGATCCCAGCCATGCCTGGCATGTAGACACATTATGCAAACATTTCATACATATTTTTTGTATTGAATTGAATTCGCAGGGTTCCTCATTAGGGGGAAAGGGGGAAGGAAGTCCTAGATCCTAGGAGGAAAAGGGTTCATGGGGCCTTGAAACTTCTCTGATGCTACGGTGATGGGAGAGGAAAAGAAGTCAACAGCGGGCCAGGTTTGGTGGCTCAGCCTGTAATCCCAGCGCTTTGGGAGGCCGAGGTGAGTGGACTGCCTGAGCCCGCGGGTTTGAGACCCACCCGGGCAACTTGGCGAGACCTCGTCTCTACAATAAATCAAAAATTATCCAGGCATGGTGGTGTGCATCTTTAGTCCCAGCTACTTGGAAGGCTGAGGCGGAAGGATCGCTGGAGCCCAGCAGGTCGAGGCTGCAGTGGCCAGGAGCAGGCCACTGCACTCCAGTCTGGGCGATAGAGGGAGACTCCGACTCAAAAAAAAAAAAGAAAGAAAGAAAGAAAGACGTCAACAGCGGGGAGTGAAAGGAGCTAGAAATCCAAGTCTTCTCAAAAAAGTGTGTGTATGTGTGTGTATTGGAGGAGGTGGGATGGGGACAGGATTAACAGAAGTGGAGAATGGAAACGATAGTAGCTACCTATGTCCTAAGAGCACCCTAGAAGGTTAGCTTTCTTTTTCTTTTCTTTTCTTTTTTTATTTTTATTTTTTGAGTCAGTATCTTACTCTGTCACCCTGGCTGGAGTGCAGTGGCATGATCATAGCTCACTGCAGCCTCAACCTCCTGGACTTAGGTGATCCTCCTATCTCAGCCTCTCGAGTAGCTGGGACTACAAGCACGTGCCACTATGCCCAGCTAAAATTTTTTTTTTTTTTTTTTGTAGAGAGAAGGTCTCACTGTGTTGCTCAGACTGGTCTCGAACTCTTGGGCTCAAACAACGCTCTTGCCTTGGCCTCCCAAAGTGCTGGGATTATGGTATGAGCCATCACACCTGACCTTCATTTATCTATTAGCATTACTCTGCATTTGCTACTGCTCTAAGTGTTAAATGTACAAACTCCTTTGATCCTCTCTGAGGCAGGTGAGTTATGGTCAGCCCTGAGAGGATGTAGTTAGTGGTGGGAAAGCCAGGATTTGAACCCAGGATTCAGAGCTGATGCAGAGTCTGTGATACTATCCACAGGGCCACATGCTTCCCTACCCAATGTTAGTTTATGCAGCACATTCCTCACCTGCAGCCTTTGAGGCTGGAGATGCTCCATTATTGCCATGTTTCACATGAAGAAACAGAGAGGTATGGTGACTGGCCCAGGGTCATACAGCCACTAAGTGACTGAGCTGGGATTCTGGTTTGCAACTCTCTAATGGCAAGCCTGGTACTTTCCCCTCCCCAGAGGGAAGAAATGCAGGAACTCAGCAGGGGGTCAAGTGCCAAAAAGGGGGTGCCGCCTGGACTTGGGGAGGCAACATTTTACAGGCAACTCAGTGGAGTTTTCCTAGGGTCCTGGGTCACCCCAGCTGGAGAACAGGGCAGAAAGAGTTGGGGGCCGGCAGGTTGAGAAAAGCAGGAAGAGGATGAGGTTGAAGCTTCAAACCAAGGAGGGTTCCACCTGGCTCCCCTGACTGCCTGGGATTGAGGCTGAATGAGACGGAACAAAATCCGAGCAGGAGTCAGAGGCTGGAAGAACCACCCAGAGCAAGGACTGGGGGAAAAAAACCCAGTGTGGTGGGTGGAAGGGAGGCTGTGCCTGGGGGGGAATTTGCTTCTGGAAACAGCTGCTTCTGAATACACTGAGAAAAAAATCCCCAAGGGCCTTGCAGACCGGGGATGAGGGTGGGGTGAGGTAGGGGAAGTGGGGGGGGAGTGGGAGGGGTGGGAGGGGTGGGAGGTGTGGTAGGGCTTCCTACGTGTGCTATCAGGAATCTTAGAGCTGGCCCAGGCAGGAGTGTGGGAAGCAGCAGAGAGGCCCTTAAAACCAGGTGGGCAGAGCCCGTGCCTCTGTGCGGGCCTGAGGACGGAGAAGAGGTCTCACTGGTGAGGACTCTCCTTGGGGCTGCCTTGTTGAGGGGGCTGGGAGGAGAAAGGCCCAGAGAAGGGCTCTGAGAGGAGACCACTGGCCCTCTTGGTGGGGGCAGCGGGGCCCAGAGAGAACCCCCCCCATTGCCTTTCTCACAGATCGCAGGGGGGTCTCACCACACCTCCTGTGCAAGGGAGCTTGGTGCTGTCAGTTCTTTCCCGCCAGGAGACATGAACGGGGGCATCCTGGGAGCACGGGGGGGATGCTGCACATGGACTTGAGGATCTGTCCCTCAGGTGACCCGGCCTTCCTTGTGTCCATGTCTTCCCACGCCCCTCTTTCTGTCTGTCTCCACTGACTCCTGTCTCATTACGGCAACCGCTGCTTCCCTCCGACATTCCCCTGCGGCCATGCTCATTCCGCTCCGTAGTCGCTTGATAAAAATAGCCAAGCCCACATCCTTTTCCGGGCTGATTTGGGCTGGACGGAGGTCCACTCGGCAAGGCAGCTGTTCCGTGCCCCCGCCGCCTCTGCTGTGAAACTGCTTTTTTACTCTTTCAGGCCCATTTTCACAATCCTCCTGCAGCTTGCTCATACTGGCAGCTGCATCCAGAGTGTTCTCAAATGTACCCAGGAGGCTAGTTTTCTTCAGGAATGATGAGGCCAACAGATCAGAAAATGATTGCCGTTTAAATGATAGCTTGTGGGCCAGAAGTGGTGACAGCTCAAGTGTGTAATCCCCTAGTGTTTTGGGAAGCTGAGGTGGGAGGATCACTTGAGGCCAGGAGTTTGAGACTAGCCTGGACAACATAGCGTCTCTAAAATAAAATTAAAATTAAAAAAAGTAGCCGGGTGTGGTGGTGCATGCCTGTAATCCCAGCTGCTGGGGAGGCTGAGGTGAGAAGATCACTTGAGCCCAGAAGTTCACAGTAGTGTGAGCTGTGATCACACTACTGTACTCCAGTGTGGAATACCCCACTCTGAGTTACCTGCAGAATGTAGCCTCCCCAAGTCCAGGTGGCACCCCCTTTTTGGCACCTGACCTCCTAAAGAGTTCCGTATTTCTTCTCTCTGGGAAGGGGAGAGCACTGATCTTGCTGTTAGAGAATTGCCAACCAGAATCCCAGGTCAACCACTTAGTAACTATGTGACCAGTCTGGGCGACAGAGGGAGACCCTGTCTCAAAAAAATAAAAAACAGGCTGGGCACAGTGACTCACCCCTGTAGTCCCAGCACTTTGGGAGGCCGAGGCAGGAGGACTGTTTGAGCCTAGGAGTTTGAGACCAGCCTAGGCAACATAAAGAGAGCTTGTCTCTACAAAGCAAACAAAAATAGCTGGGCATGGGAGTGTGCATGTCTGTAGGACCAGCCACTTGGGAAGCTGAGGGGGAAGAATTGTCTTAACCCTGGAGGTCAAGGCTGCAGTGAGCTGCGATTGTGCCACTGTACTCCAGCCTGGGCGACAGAGTGAGACTCCAGCTCATTAATAAATAGACAAATAAATAAAGTTTGTTATTTACAGTCTCCAGAGAAGAGGGCATGCTCTGCCATACAGGGCCATGGGGGAAGTACCAGGGTCGCCAGGAGGCAGAGGAGGCCCAAGGCAGCTTTTGTTGTGATTTCCCCCCAAAAAGGCCTGGCAAGGCAGGGGAACAGTTTAGGGCTGGCCAGTTCGAATCATTTCAGCGGGCTCCAGGCTTTCCTGGTTGCCCAGGGCCTGGCTCTGGGATGATTTAGGGCAGGAGGAATATTGGTTTGGAGTGTGTGAGGTAAAGGAGGTGACTGGGGTGTGATGATCAATTGATTGTTTTGTGTATGAAAGACACGCAGCCAGGCTCTGTGGCTCAGCTTGTAATCCCAGCACTTTGGGAGGCCTCGGCGAGTGGATTGCTTGAGCCCACAGGTTCCAGACCAGCCTGGGCAACTTGGCGAGACCGCTTCTGTACAATAAATACAAAATTAGCCGGTAGTGGTAGCACACGCCTATAGTTCCAGATATTTGGAAGGCTCAGGCGGAAGGATCGCTGGAGCCCAGCAGGTTGAAGCTGGGGTGGCTGTGAGTGTACCACTGCACTCCAGCCTAGGCGACAGAGTGAGACTTCAACAGAAAGAAAGAAAGGAAAGAAGGAAGGAAGGAAGGAGAGAGAGAGAGAGAGGGAGAGAGAGAAAGAGAGAGAGAGAGGGAGAGAGAGAAGAAGAGAGAGAGAGAGAGAGAGAGAGGAGAGAGAGAAAGAAAGAAAGAAAGAAAGACAGACAGACATGCTCACAGAGGAGACATTTGCTGCCTCCAGGAATTAACTAGCCTGGGGAGGAATAGTGTTTCCCTGGCCAGCAAGACCCCAAGATGTCAAAGCATCACCAAATATACCAAATGGAAAGCATGTTTAATGCCCCAGGGTCTCAGAGACAATGGAGTCACAAGGGAACAGATTCATAGTCCTGGACTAAACCCTTGGGCAACTCCCTTTGTCTGCCTGAGGCTCAATGTCCTTGTCAACAATAACTGTTTAAGCCACAGACACTGGCCGGCAGGTTTAACAATATCCACTGAGGTTATTGATGGGTCTGTCTAAAGATAGGCTGGGCATGGTGCCGCATGCCTGTCATCTCAGCGCATTGTGAGGTCGAGCTGGGAGAACTGCCTGAGGCTCAGAGTTTGAGACCTGCCTGGGCAACATAGCAAGACTCATCTCTACAAAAAATGAAAGTAAATTAGCGTGGTGGTGTGTGCCTGTAGCCCCAGATATTTGGGAGGCTGAGGAGGAAGGATCTCCTGAGCCCAAGAGGTTGAGGCCACAGTGAGCCATGATCATGCTCCTGCACGCCAGTCTGGGTGACAGAGTGAGACCCAGCCATAAAAAGAAAAAAAAAAAAGAGATAGTGGATGGTGCCTGATGCATCAGAGGTGCCCAATGCGTCTTCCTGCCACAGCTCAGGAAGCAGCAAAGATTGATGTGGAAGGGTGGAATCTAGGGCCATTTTCCTTGGCTGTTTGGAGCCCTCAGAGCAGAGGCTGCGGTTGGACAGAACCTCAGGAATGTTCTTGGAACTCAGAGTTGCTGTTGGACAAAGGATGGCATGGGGGCCAGCCCAGTAGCCAGGCACCCGGGAAAGTCTGAGCTGTGTTTGAGGTCTGGCCTTGGGAGGTGCCAGGGACTCAGGCACAGCCCTGGCACAAGGGACAGCTCAACTCAGGGGCTCAGACACGGCAGGGCACCCAGGGGGAAATCCCGGCAGACCAGAGGCCAGCTGGGCAGCTGTGGATAAACAAGGACACCGGGATCCTGGGAGGAAGGGAGGCGGCAGCTGCTGGTAAGGAGTCCCTGAGAGGCCAAGTTAGAATCAGGCACTGGCCTGAGACGTGTGGCATTTCCTCTGCCTTCTGGCTGTGGGTTGTTTTTGAACTCCAGGCTAGGGATGGCTGTGTTTGCCAAAGACAGATTCTAAGGAGGGAAGCCGAGGGCTCTGGGCCTGTGAGGTAGAGCATGAGAAGAAACAAACAGCCTGCTTGGTTCAAAGCATGCATCCACCTGGGAAGGGAGGCTGTGTGGTGCAGTGGGGGGCACATGAGGACGAACTAGAGTCCTGCTTCCACTTCTTTTTTTTTTATTGGAATCTCACTCTTTGTCGCCCAGGCTGGAGTGCAGTGGCACGCTCACGGCCACTGCAACCTCAACCTGCTGGGCTCAGGCGATCCTTCCACCTTAGTCTTCCAAGTGACTGGAACACAGACACATGCCACCATGCCTAGCTAGTTTTTGTGATTTATTGTAGAGATGAGTTCTCATCAAATTGCCCAGGCTGGTCTCGAACCCCTGGGCTCAGGCAATCCTCTCGCCTCAGTCTCCCAAAGTGCTGGGATTACAGGCTGAGCCACCACACCCTGCCCTGCCTCTACTTTCTACTAGCTTTGTGACCTTTGGCAAGATCCTTGAGCTCTCTGGAGTCTTGATTTTTCCACCGGTAAGATGGGGACAATGATACCTCCCCTGCAGAACTGTTGTAAGCACATAGGGTCAATTTATTCTTTAGGTAGGCACAGTGCCTGCAGTCAAAGAAAATGTTTGGAGTTTACACTCTTTTAAAATCAGGAGGAAAAACTGAATATAATAATAATGCAGGGCGACCCCTTCCAGTCCCCTCCCACTGTGGGAGCTTTTCTGCCTCTCAATAAATCCTACTTTCTCACATTAAAAAAAAATAATAATGCATATATATTAATGAATCCAGCCTGGATTAGATTTGTCTTTATAACAACACAGTTGTCAAATATAACTCTGTGTGTGTGTGTGTGTGTGTGTGTGTGTGTGTGTATGAGGGGGGGAATCCAAAATCCGGATATTTATTTATGAAACATTGTGTATTTATTCTTACATGTTTAAACTTCGGTCACCTTCAAAGTACTCTTTGCTTGATGAAATATGCCTATTGAGATGCTTTTTCCACTGCTCAAAACAATTTTTGAACTCATCAAGTTTGATGCCTTTGAGTGCTTCTGCTGTTTTTTGTTTCACCTCTTCCATATCGGCAAAATATTTCCCTTTGAGGACTTTTTTTCATCTGAGGAAACAAACAAACAAAAAAGTCATTCAGGGTGCAATCGGGTGAATAGGGAGGGTGGGGCGGGAGAGTCATGCCACTTTTAGTCAAAAACTGTTTTAGTCAAAAACAGCATAGTGTGGGCAGGTGCACTTATAAATCACCCATTATGAAATGGGCAAAGACGAAAGAATCAAAAACAAAAAATTCACTGAAGCCATACACAGCCTCTCACAACAATGCTAAGCTGGTACTCTGATGCTGATGGATTCCTAGAACACTTACCTAGTGGGAAAAGCCCGCATTACAAGAGGACTGCCCTCCAAAAGGATAACTCTGGTTTTTCTGAGGTCCTCCCTCACATATTTATGTGTGTGTGTGTGTGTGTGTATGTATACATATGTATGCCTAAGACAAAAGTGCTTGTAACTCACAAAAGCTAGAACAAGGCCCCGAAACATATGGCACATGCGGGTGCTCAAGCTTCATTCCTGAGCACCTACGCTGGGTTGGGCACTATTTTCGGTGTCAGACCTATTCCAGGCTGGGCACCATTCTTGGTGTCAGACTTACTCCAGGCTGGGCACTATTCTAGGTGTCAGAGCTACTCTGGGCTGGGCACTATTCTCAGTGTTGGGTCAGAGGGGCTGTATCTGCCCAGTCTCTGCCCTCAAAGAACCAGCAGAAAAGACATCCCTTGAAAACGGGCAACTGTGACACCATGAGCTAAAAGGCGCGAGACACAGAAGCCTTGGCCCCTCTCTCCACCCTCCCCCTGCCAGTCCCATTCGCTTTCTTTGTCCAGATATTTTTCCCCCTGCCAACTTCTTGCCCCTTTTATCAAGGGCCATGTCTAGGTCATGTCGATTCTTGCTCCTCAGCTTCTGCCACCAAATCTCTATTTAAGATGCCCACCAGTTCTCTGTTTCCTTTTAGCCAATTTCTGCCCATGGGTTAAGTGTGTCCGCGGCATTTGTGGCTACATGCACTGTTGGTGGGAGAGTTCTCTCCCACCTCTCGTGGGGATGGTATCCCCACAAATGCTTCCATTAGAGTCCTTCTGCCTCCAGGGCCCCTAGTGGGCCTACACGTTTTTGCCTCATCTTTTCTGGCTGGAGTCACCCACTTCTTGGCCAGTGTGAGGGGTGTGGTGGAACAGGTGAGGTCTGGTGGAGGGCCAGGGTGGGGTCTGAATAAGCCACGGGGGCATTGCCTGGTGGATGTGTCGTGGCATGTGTTTTCTTTTCCAGAACCCCAGAGATGAAGGGCCTCCTCCCACTGGCTTGGTTCCTGGCTTGTAGTAAGTGCTGGTCCCACAACCTCTGAATGGCCTTCCGCCCCATGGGAGTAACAGGGGAGTGAAAAACAGACCAGTCTTTGAGGTTGCAGAGACATGTGTTTGCATCTCGGCTCTGCGCTGACTGAGTAGACATCAGCACTCTGAGACTCTGCTTCCTCGTCTGACATAGGCTAAGGCAGTCCATGGGGAGGGCTGTGGCAGGGTGTCCCCTGTGTAAGACTGTGGATGCGGAACAGATGTGGCAGATGTGGGAGGTGAGATTTTTTCCTTGGATGCAAAACAAAATAAGGCAAAGGCAAAACAAAGAGATCAAAATAAAAACAAGGCTCTTATCTAAATGTCCCAGCCTGCGGTTCCCAAGTCATTCTGTGCTCAAGCCTGTCTAGCTGGGAGGTGACTGTACAGCTGGCTTTAGTCCCACCCTGTAGCTCCGTGACCATGTACACAACCCCGACAGGCTGCCCTGCTCTTCAATGTCTTGCCAGACCCCTGAAACCAGAGGCCTGGGGCAGGGAGAGAGCCTTGGGCTCACTGTGAAACCTTGGACGGGGTACCTTTTCCCTCCAAACCTCAGTCTCCTAATTTGTATAGATGAAGGAACTGGCTTCAGTGATTTCAGGGGTCTTGTCCTGCTTTAAGATTCTGCCTGCCTTGTGTTCTAAAAGGTGGAAGGGGAGAGGGCTGCATCACTAGGAGAGATAGGAAGTCCTGTCTGCCTGCTTCATACAAACACCAAATGAAATATACCTATTATTTCTTGGTCACTCAGAATTTACATACTTTTGCTTATTTTAACCCCCACGACAACTCTAAGAGGTAGCTGCTAATTTTAGGTCCCCAGTTTCCAGATGAGGAAACTGAGACTCTGAGAGATTAAGCCTATTCCACATTATACTTCAAATTAGAGACCTGGGATTTGAACCCAGGTCTGCTCATTTTTCAAGTCCAGACTCTTAACCAGGTCTCCATACTACTTATAACTCCCTTCCCACTAATTAGGAGAATAAAAAAGAGATACCCAGGTCCCTCCGAGCCCCAGGGTGGCAGAGAGGGCAGGGGATGCTGGGCAGTGGGTGTCATCTGCCCAGGTGTCATGTGGGGCCATGGCTGTCTTCCAGGTGTGCCTGCTGTGCCAGGGGGCTTGCTCGACCTCAAGTCAATGATCGAGAAGGTGACAGGAAAGAACGCCCTGATGAACTACGGCTTCTATGGCTGTTACTGTGGCTGGGGTGGCCGAGGGACCCCCAAGGATGGCACTGATTGGTAAGCTGACCACCATGACAGCCCCTTTGTGCTCCAGGCTCTGCACCCCCATTATCTCTTTCAATTCCACTTCAATGCTGGAAGATGACTATTAAAGCACCACTTTACAGATAAGAAAACTAAGTCTCAAAGATGCCAGCTGGCAATCCCAGGATCTCAGGGACCCAAGGTGTCAGTTGACCTATTATAGCTTAACAAAGTGTCCTAAATGTAGTAGCTTAACATGGCGGCGATTGTATACATGGCTTGTGAGTCTGCCATTTGGGTAGGTTTGGCAGGGTGGCTTGTCTCTGTTCTCCCAGCTCCAGCTAAGACAGCTCAGCTGAGGCAGAATGACCCACTTTCCAGATGGCTCATTCCCCTGGCTGGCAAGCCACTGTCTCCTGGCCTGGGAGAGAGCCAGGGCCTCAGTTTTTCTCACTTAGGCCTCTCCAAGGATGTTTGGGCTTCCTCCCAGCATGGCACTTCTTGGGTTCCAAGAGTGAATGTCCCAAAACTGCAAGAGCAAAAGGTATGGTGTTTTTACGATCAGCCTCAGAAATTTCAGTGTCACATTATACTCTTGGTCAAGGCAATCACAAAGACTTTAAGACGGAGGGGACCTAGATTCTACCTCTTGATTGGGAAGTGCCAAAGTTCTAAAAGAGCATGTGAAATGGGAGATATTGTCCTTTGGAAAATGCGCCCTGCTGGGTTAACAATTCTGATACCCCTAGACATATATGACAGAAGGGGACAATTAAGCAAATGGATAGCAGATGGGTGAAGCCAAGTTATCACCATTTGAGTGGGATGAGCAAAGGCAGCAGGCTAGAATGGGCCACGTGGCAATGGATTAGAGTAGGGAACATCAAAATGAACTTCTGCTTAGCCTACTACAGATATTTACATGTACAAGTATGTGTATGTACATGGGTTAATATAAACACATCATTTTATGCTGTCAGTTGAAAGGACCTAAAAGAAATGACATCCCCGTGATAACAAGCACATCCAGTGCCTAGATATGGTTTCTATGCCACTCTTCAGTAAAAGGAACCATGGCTCCTTGAAGAAATGGTGGAAAAGGCAGGAAATATACAAGACAAGCCTGGAACTTCATATAGTGCCCAAAAGTAGGGAGGTTCACAAACAAAATGAAACCCCACATTGCTAGGGATATGTTAAGGGGCTCCTAAACCAACTGCAAGAACTCCTAATGACCAAAACGGGGACAATTTGAGCAACAAATTAATAACCCATAACCCCAGTTTTATCACGAGGAAAAAATAATCAGACAAATCCCAATAGTGGGGCATCTTACAAAATACTTGAGCCATGATACTCCAAACTGTCAAGATCACCAAAACCAGGCAATGCCCGAGAAACTGTCACGGCCAAGGGGAGTCTAAGAAGACACGACAACTAAGTGTAGTGTGGGGTCCTGGATGGAATTCTGTAACAGAGAAAGGATATTAAGTAAAAACTGGGGAAATCTGAATAAATCTAGACTTTTTACAGTTAGTGAAACTATAATGTCTTAATATTTAGTTAATTAGTTAATAATTCATTATTTAGTTAATAACATGTCAGTATTGATTCATTAATTGTAATGAATGCATCATACTAATATAAGGTGTTAATAATAGGGGAAACACCTAGTTTCGCCTATACAATTGTCTCAGATTGCATTTTAAGAGAAACTTTAAAATGCAATCTGCCACACCTAACATAGAGTCACCCCTTGGTATCCATGAGGGGCTGGCTCTAGGACCCCTGTGGATGCCAAAGTCTTCTGATGTTCTAGTCCATGACATAATATGGCATAGTATTTGCATATAACCTCGTACATCCTCTGTTCTCTCATATACTTTAAATCATCCCCAGATTACTTGTAATACCTGTTGCAATGTAAATGCTAGGTAAATGGTTGTTATAGTGTATTGTTTAGAGAATAGTAACAAGAAAAAAGTCTGTATATGTTCAGAGCAGACGCAAGACTGTAGGCCTAACTATATTTCCATCTGCTATTGGTTGAATCTACAGATGCAGAAACCGTGATAACAGTTTATTTTTTGCTCACTTAACAGTTCAGTGTGAATCACATGTTGATCCAGGGGCCCGCAAGTCTTCCATCTTGTAGGTGTACCATCCCTTATGGTCTCAGAGTCATCTCCATCCAGCTGAAAGATGGAGAAAAGGTGAAAGTGGAGGAGTTCACAGGAAGTCTTTCTGGGCAGGTCTGGAAGTGGAGTACATCATTTCCACCTGCAATCCCTCTACTTCAGAACCCAGTCATGTGGCCACACCTACCTGCAAGCAAGGCTGGGAAATGTAGTCTAATCTTGAGCCCAGGAGGAAAACCTGGGTTAGTGACCTGCTGGCCAGTGGCAGCCCTAGCAGAAGAGCTACCTACTTGGCACACTACCAAATTCTTCCTCTACCAGGCCATGCCTACCAAGGTGGCCTCTGCTAAAGTGACACGGTTGAATTTTTTGCTCCTGTTAGGAACAGGGTGTCAAGAAGGTACCCCTAACACTCAGGACCTAAGTCTCTTGCATGGACAGGTGCTGTTGGGTGCATGACCAATGTTATGGGCGACTGGAGGAGAAAGGCTGCAACATCCGGACACAGTCCTACAAATACAGATTCGCCCAGGGCCTGGTCACCTGCGGTAAGGCTGGGGCTTCCCATTCAGACCTTTGAAAGAGCCTGGCTCTCTCCTGGCTCTGAGTTCAGCTGTCCTAGAGTTCAGCCAACTACATCTTGGGGAGACAGATATGGAATGAGAGGAGCGGGATTACAGCAACTATATCAGACCTCCAGGGAAGGGCTGAAATGTCTTAGACTGAGCATTCGCTGGATGCCAAGCGCTTTGCATGTTTCCTTTTACTTGATCCTTTCCCTCAATATGTTCTATAGAGTAGGTTTAGTCTCTCCCTTTTGACACATGAGGAAATTGAAGCTCAAAGGCCTGCCAGTGCACATGGCAGGGTTCCAGCTTAGGTGTCCTGAGTTCAAAGCTAAGTCTGGAGATGGTACCTCCCTCATGAGCGTAGAGTTTCTTCACAGCAGAGGCTATCTCCACCATCAGACTGGGAATTTTCAAGAGGAGGGAATGTGCCCCCTCCATCAGACTGGGAACTCCTTGAGGGCTGCAGCTGTGTCTCTTGGATTGAACCCTCACCCTGAGCAGCAGCTGTTGCCCCTTCCATCAGAGTATCCCTTCCCCCAGTTAAGGAGCCGTGACCCCTTCATCAGACTGAGAGCCTCTCAGAGCAGGAAGCAGACTGGGGAGTCTGCTCAGACTGGAGCACGTCCAGGTCAGTAGCACACGTCCTTCCCACCCTCACTCTGCTCTCGGTGTCCTTTTTGCAGAGTTCGGACCCTTCTGTCACGTGCAGCTCTGCGCCTGTGACCGGAAGCTTGTCTACTGCCTGAAGAGGAACCTACGGAGCTACAACCCTCATTACCAATATTTCCTCGACATCTTCTGCTCCTAGTCGCCCTCGATGAGCTCTTTTTTCTACAACATGGAGTCCCGGTTCTGCTGAATTCCTGAGAGAGGCTTCCAGGTCTCAGATGTCACTCTTTCTTGAAGGTCCACTGGGCTTGGAGGAGTCCCAGGACCATGTTTCTGGGGAGTCCCAAGAGAGTGATTCTGGTCATAGGACTTGGCAAGATCCCAGGGTCCCTGGGCCTCCACTTCTGAGGTCAGCCCTCGGGTACCAGGAACTGTCCCCTAACTCAGGGCTTGTCATGTCACCTCTCTCCTCTGAAGACAGTGCCCTGTCTCTAGTTGGAAGGTATTCCTGGGATGTACTTTTCAGTTTCTGCGATCAATTATACCACCAACTTCCAGAGAATTTTTGCACAAGCAGAGAAACACTGACACTCTAAATCTGCCATATAGATATTAAATAAAATTCATTCTCAAGGCTAATAAAAATCACAGGCATTTTTCTCTGCTATGGGGGATTGTTGATGCCTCTGACACTGGGGCACTAAATTTAAAGTTATTCTGTCTCTGCATATTCTCAGAGACAGAAGGGAAGATTATGAAACAGACACTTTTCTGGGATGAGCTTTCGGCCTTCCCTTGGGCTTATTTCCTTAAATTCGGGGCCCTCTCGAGCTAAGCTCTGGGTCTTCTTATTCCTTGAGGGGGTGGGGCGAAGATAACTGGCAATTATGCCAGCTTAGGTTTTTGGACCAGAGTGGGCAGCATTCAAATTCCAGCTCTGGCTTCTCTGGTGTGGTCTTGGGCCCATTACTGAAACTCTCTGACGCTCAGTCTCTTTAAAAAAGAAATTGTTAGCCAGTCTTGGTGGCACGCAACTCTAATTCCAGCTACTTGGAAGGCTGAGGCAGAAGGATCACTTGAGCCCAGCAGGCCAAGGCTTCTGTGGCAGTGAGCGTGCCACTGCCCTCCAGCCTAGGCAACAGAGTGAGATTCCAATTCAAAAAAAAAAAAAAATAGAAAAGAAAAAAAGAAAAGAAAAGAAAGAAACTGTTGTGTTCCTTATAATGTAAACGGAGGCTCCTGAAGTCCCCCTTGACTCTGACATGGAGATGCTGAAGGTCTGGAATTTCACAGAACAGGATTTAAAAAAATAGGATTCAGTTATGGGGTTTATTTTAAACAAGTAGGGACACTTAAAAGCCCCACTTATCTATCAATTTATAAAAGAAAGAAAGACTGCAGGAAGAAAGGACATATCCTGAAACCAAGTAGAGTCCTTCCAAGGAAGGACTTTTGGCTTCTTTATACTGATATACCCAAAATACCCACATGATAAATGGGATCTATATTTAAACACCTCCAGTGTCAAATGTTTTCAAAATAAAGCTTAATTGTATGAGATTACCCTGAATGTACCAGTGTTTTAGGAAAATTTGATATAGACTCAGCATCTGTATTTGATGATGCCACACAGACTGGGCTCCTGTGCCCACTTTGCTCATGAAATTTCTTTAATCAAAACCACTTCCAAGATCCAATTTTAAATGGGTATGTGGGAGAAATGGAAAACTTCGCTCTAATGTCATTTTTCTTCAATCAGAATATTCTGGATAGTGGAGAAAAGATGTCAACCTGGACTTCTCCCTTCTCCCATCAGGGTCAGGGTGAGTTCTGCAGGGTTAGGCCTTCCTTACTGGGGCATCCCAGCTCACAGACCCAATATCCAGACAGGTGATGGATACTGCGAGGTTATGAAGGCGACACCACAGGCTGATGTGGGTTTGAACTGGAAGAGACCATGGAGAACCTTCACTTATCTGGCAGGAAATTGAGGCCCGGAAAGGTTGGGAGACTTTCCGAAAGACACACAGCACATAAGCAGCAGAAGCAGGGTTAGAGCTCAGGTCCTAGCTTTAAACCCTGGGTTCTGGCCACTATCCCACAGCATCTTCAACTCCAGCCCACGAAAGGAGAAACTAGAACCCAGAGCAGTTCAGGGACTCACCCACATTGGGGGTTCTCAGGAGGCTCCCCTGGATTTCAGCTGAAGGCCAGCTCCACACCTCTGCTCTCTATCTTTGGATTCCAGAGGCCAGTCTATCTTGGGCTCTGGGCTCCTCAGCAGAAGGGACCCCACTGCTGTCTTCCCCCTTCACTCCTGTGAACAGCTCTAGGGCAACGATGCAAGCCGAGTGAGCCCCAAAACTTGGAAAGAGGCATTCTCTCGACTGCTGGATTTTCCAACCCTTGACCAGCAGGAGATCCATTAGGGAGGTTATCTCTCTCAAAACGGCATGGCTCCCCTTTTAGAGAAATACTGAAATGTACTGAGCAGATCACAGATGCTGTCCTAGATAGACCTTTATAAAAGTAGGCAGAGAACACACATACATACTCGATGAACAGGTGGGCTTATAAATACAGGTCCTTTACTGGCATTGTGACCCTCTGAACATACGTAAAATGATCTGTATGAGCGTATGTACATGTTGTGGGGGGAGTTTGCTCATAGCTGTTACTAAACTCAGAGGAAGTGAAAGGTAAAGTCTGCTGATCAAAACAGAGGGGAGGTGGACACAGAGCGAAGAAGTGCAGATACAGCTGTGTGTTGAGTTCCTTTGAGCTGGATGCTACATAGACATGGCCAACCACCCTCTGAGACAGGTGATCTCATCCCCATGTGAGGGGTGGGACCAGAAGCTCAGGGAAGGGAAGTGTGTTGCCTGAGGCCACACAGGTAAGAAGGACGACAGGCTGCCCGGAAGCAGGCTGTCTGACCCCAAAGCCATGTTCTTAGCTTGCAGAAAAGATGGCATCACACAAGGGAAACTTGGAGCCAGGGCCAGGTCTTGCGATAGGCGCAAGGGAAAACACATTTTGTTTTGTTCAGGGCGGGGGTGGCAAGTTTGGATTATGTAACTTTAGCTAAGCTACGTGCCCCAGAATTTCTTTCCCTGCAGAGTTCTGGGTTAGTAGAGCCCAAGAGGAGGTTTTTTTGTTTTGTTTTGTTTTGTTTTTTGAGTCAGAGTCTCACTCTGTCCCCCAGGCAGGAGTGCAGTGGCACATTCACAGCCGCTCCAGTATCAACCCACTGTGCTCAGGCAATCCTTCCACCTCAGCCTTCCAAGTAGCTGGAACTACAGGTGCACGCTACCACCCCTGGCTAATTGTTTGCTATATTGTAGAGACGAGGCCTCACCAAGTTGCCCAGGCTGATCTTGAACCCCTGGGCTCAGGCAATCTTCTCTCCTTGGCCTCCCAAAATGCTGGGATTACAGGCTTGAGCACTATGCCTGGCCAAGAGGTGTTTTGTGAGAGATTTGGAAAGCAGAAGGGAAGCCGCAATTGTATACTTTTAGGTTTGTGATGTTGGAGCAGGGCCCGAGATGTGTTTGTGGCTTGGGCATTTGCTGGCGAGCCTTGGGTGTGAACTGTTGGGTCGCCTTGTTCAACTCTGACTTCCAGGCCAGTGTGTTTAGCTCTGTAAATAAGGAAACTAGCTTCTTCTGCAGGGGGCACCAATGGCAAAGCTGGGGGCTGGAGGTGTTGAGACCCGCGTGATTCTAGTCCATCCTCTGGGTCTCCCTCCTCCCAGATTCCAGTATGTCCTTGGTCACCTACTTCACACCCATCTTCTTTCCCTTCAGACTGTCTGTCATGCTGACTTCAGGCTGAGGCACCAGACACAGGAGAGACAGCCTCCCACAGAGGACCAGGCCAGCCCTCCCATTTGCACCACATCAAATTCCTACAAAACATGTTTTCTTATATCATCTGAAATTAGTTTTCTTATCTAATCAGATTTAGAGAATTCATGATTTTTCTTCTTTTATTTTTTAAGAGTAGGTTCTCACGCTGTCACCCAGGCTGGAGCACAGTGATGCTATCATAGTTTGCTGCAACCTCAACCTCCTGGGCTCAAGCAATCCTCTTGCCTCAGCCTCTTGTGTAGCAGGGACTATAAGAACATGCCACCATTCCTGGCTAATTTTTAAAACTCTTGTAGAGATGTTGCACAGGCTGGTCTCGAACTGCTGGCCTCAAGTGATTATCTTGTCTCAGTCTCCCAAGTATCTGGAACTATAGGCATGTGCCACCACATCTGGCTAATTTTCAAACTTTTCTTTTTTTTTAATATACGGGGTCTTGCTATGTTGCACAGGCTGGTCCTGAATTCCTGGTCTCAAGAGATCCTTCTGCCTCAGCATTCCAAAGTGCTAGGATTACAGGTGTGAGCACCACGCCCAGCCCAATTGCCAGTGTGTAGTGGTAAGGGGTTCATTGCTTGTCCATAGCTTGTAGAGATCAAACAGGTACTTAAATGATCACCTCTACACACCTCTGTTCAAAGGTGACCAAGTACTTGATGCCATAGAGTATTTTAGCGGAAATAAAAATATTATGGGTTGGAGAATTTGGAAAAAGAAAACGGTGAGCTCAAGGTTTTACATTCTCACTCACAATCTGCATATGGGGTGTGAATACCTCTGCCAGTCTGTGCAAAAGACAGGAGCCCATCGTTAAGACGATGGAGTAACACAGACTTAATCAAGCAATGCCCTCCCTACCCCCCACCATCGCAGCTGCTGTAGTTTCATTGCTGGAGCAAATCAACCCATCCCCTGGTGCTTGGCTTATAACTATTAGGCTGCAGAATGACTTTCTCTCTACACCTATCAGTAAAACCATCAGAAGCATCTGCTTTCCACTTGAAGGAACAGCAGTACACTTTTACTTTGCTCCACAGGGCTATGTCAACTCTCCAGCCATGACCTAGTCCAGAGGGACTTTGATTATCTGTCCATTCCACAGGACATCAACAATGGTGATATCACACTGGTTGGAGAGGGTGATCACGAAGCAACAACTCCTTTGGACCCGATGACAAGACATGTGTGTGCCTTACGAGAGAGAATAAATCCCACAAGAACTGCTACCTCAGCAGCATTTCTAGGAGTCCTGTAGTCTGGGTTATTTTGATGTTGAGACATCCCTTTCAAGAGATAGGACAAGTGACAGCATCTGGCCCTCCCAGCCGTAGAAAAGGAAGCGTGGTGCCTCATAGGCCCTTCGGATTTTGGAGACATGTAGCCCATTTGCCTGTGTGACTTCAACCCATTTTCCAGTCAACCTGAAGAGCTGCCAGTTTTGAGTGGGGCCCAGAACAAGAGAAGGCTCTGCAACAGGTCCAGGACGCCCCCTAGCAGCTCAGCCACTTGGGCCACTGACTCAGCAGATTCAGTAGTGCTTGGAGCGTGCGCACGTAGAGACACGACATGGAAGGCTCTGACAGGCCTCCGTGAGTGACAGGGCAGACCCTTGGGTTTTGGAGCAAGGCCACGCCATCAGCTGCAGGGAATGGCTCTCCTTTTGAGAAACAGCATCTGGCTTACTATACCTTAGCAGAAACCGAATGCTTGACCTCAGGCTACTAAGCTATGGTGAAATCTGAGTTACCTGTTGTCAACTGGGTGTTGTCTGACCCACCAAGACATAAAGTTGGGCATTGTGGCAGCATGCCATCATCAAATGGAAATGGTGCATGTGAAATTGGGTGCAAACAGGTCCTGAAGTTACCAGTAGGTTGCGTGCACATACCCGTGGTCCCCATACCTCCCATGCTCTCTCCTCCTTAATCTGTACCTGTGATTTCAGGAGCAAGTTTTCTGTGGAAGAAAAAGATCTGGGCCTTTCTTACGG
Organism: Tarsius wallacei; assembly: GCA_963574415.1. Classification (NCBI taxonomy): domain Eukaryota; kingdom Metazoa; phylum Chordata; class Mammalia; order Primates; family Tarsiidae; genus Tarsius; species Tarsius wallacei. The sequence goes on along the minus strand of CAUYQG010198341.1, from coordinate 7,568 downwards.
GTGGCTTTTCACAACATGCTGACACTCCCTACAAGTTGATGGCTGCAGCATTACAGCCCCTGTCCCCCCACCAGGTTGCCCCCACTGCTGGCATAAGGTGTGTTCATGTCAACCTTATATCTCAATATTTAAGTCAGAGGATATCAAAAAGGGATTGTGACTCAACTAGAATAGAAGTGGACCACCATCTAAAGATGGATAAAAGGACCTTGTATCTTCTTTGCCACTTTTGGGAGTGGTTAGCTTGTTTTAGACTGAATAAGGGGATGACTGCATTATGCTGGGCAGAAAGATGATTTTGCTATTGCCTTTATTTGGAAGAGGTTATATGGGTGCCAAGTCAACAAGGACAAACTTTTGTGGATTTGTATCTCCTAACATTTCCTAGAATTTCTAGCCCTGCAGAGTCCAGGTTAGCATGGGCCTATTTATTTATTTTTTTTGAGTTGGAGTCTCACTCTGTCTCCCAAGCTGGAGTGCAGTGGCATGCTCACAGCCACCGCAGCCTCGACCTGCTGGGCTCAGATGATCCTTCCGCCTCAGCCTTCCAAGAAACTGGAACTACAGGTGCACTCCACCATGCTCGGCTAATTTTTTGATTTATCATAGAGACGAGGTCTCGCCGAGTTGCCCAGGCTGGTCTCAAACCCCTGGGCTCAGGCAATCCTCTCTCCTCGGTCTCCCAAAGTGCTGAGATTACAGGTGTGAGCCACCGTGCCCGGCCTAGCATGGGTCTTAAGAGATATCTGCGTAAGATTTGGAAGCAGTCATGTTTTTACAAACAAAAAGGTGGAGCAGGGCAGTTGCAGCCTGTTGCAGCTGGTGCACCTTTTTGGCCCTCATCTGCTGCCTCACATGTTGGTGTGGGGGAACATCCGGAGTTGCAGGAACTCCAGGTCCTGGCAGATAAATTTCAGCTCTTTTATCTCAGGGCCAGGAGCATGCTTGGGTCCACGAGAGAGGGCACCGATTTTTCTCAGAAGACACCCAGTCATAGAGTGGAAGACTCGAGGTGGTGAGAGGCTGAAGTGTCCCCGTCTGTCCTCATGAGTGCAACTCATCCTTATAGTTCCACTTGCCTTGCCACTTGGGGCATATGACTTCAGGCTGCAGCACTGGCCCAAGAAAAACAGCCTCCCACAGACAATTTTACTGGGTCCCACAATCATAGAAAATCAAATCCCCATAATAAATCTATTTTATGTATAGTTATCTCCTAGTAGTTCTGTTGCTCTGGTGACACCTGTTTAATACAGACTTCCCAGTTCCTAAAAGTATGCTTGGCACATAGCAGACACTCAGAAAATGTTCACTGATTGAATGAGTGACTGAATAAACAAATGAATGAATGAATGCAGCTCTTGTCCTCAAGGAGTTCACATACCAGTGTGGGAACAGAGAGGACTAATAAGTCAGGCAGACAATACAGTGACTGTGGGACGTTAACACCTCCAGTGCCCAGTCTGGACAAGAGTTGGGCTCATCCTTGACCTTGCTATCTCCCTGGCCTGGGCTTGTGCCGGGTGAGGAGATGAGTACCTCATTAGACTGCCATGGTAGGTGATTTCCTCAGGGGGTTGAGAGTCGTTAACTCTGTCCCCCAATGTCCCACAGGGAGACGTGGTCTTCACACACGGCTTGTGCCTGAAAAAAAGGTTCCAACCCTTGTATGTGTCCAGGTGCTGCTGCAGACATGAGGCCAACTTCTGGTCACACTTGCTGGCCTGCTTCTGGCACTTGCTCCTGGGAAACAGCAGCTCTTGCCTCTGGTGAGCCAATTGGACAGACCTATCCCACCCCACCCTAGACCCAGGTGGGATGGTGTCAGGGTCCCTTTTCCTGCTGGACTTAGAAAGCCCACAGTACACAGTAAGACTTCCCTGACAGGGGTTTTCTATTATTTATTTATTTATTTGAGTTGGAGTCTCACGCTGTCTCCCAGACTGGAGTGCAGTGGCACGCTCCTGACCCCTGCAGCCTCGACCTTTGGGCTCCAGCGATCCTTCCACCTCAGCCTTCCAAGTAGCCATAACTACAGGCGTGCACTACCATGCCTGGTGAATTTTTGATTTATTGTAGAGACAAGGTCTCACCAATTTGAACTCCAGTTGTATTGCTCCCTCCCCATTGCCAAATTCCTCAGGTTCACATTTAAGGTCTTCCGCTGGTGGCTGCACCTAATTTCCAGTTTGATGTCTGAATTATTCCCCACCTCCCCATATCCACTCCTCTGATATTACCCTATACTTTCCCACCTCTCTGCCCTTGCTCTGATGTTCCTTATGCTCTGGAATGGTCGTCCTCCATCTCTATTTGTGAATTGCATTTTTCATCAGCAACAATAAGAATAATAAAAGCTACCACTTACTGATTGCCTATCATGTGCCAGGGACTTTGATACATGTTATCTCATTTAGTCTTTCCAACAACCCAGGTAGGCATGATTATCCCACTTGAGGAGTGAGTCACTTGAGGCTGAATGTGTGCCCTAGGCCATGTACCCAGAGAAGGGCAGAGTGGGGGTTTGAACCTGGGTCCCTCCAGATCCAGAGGCTGAGCCCACCGGGATGGGACCTATGCCTTACTGCTCTCAGCCCTCCCTGCAGTGCTTGGCACGGGGCCTGACACAGAGGGAACACCGAGTAAATGTCCACTAGACGAAACCTTATGCACACGGCAAATTCAAACCTAAGAGTGTTGACGCCAACCGTTGGCCCTAAACACAAGTCCTAGGGAGCAGAGGCAGGGGTCTGGGGCAGAAGGTGGCCCTTTCTCATCTTCCGAGGCTGCCCCATGAAGCATTCACCACACTGGATGTAGCCACTGGTGACACCGCCATTGTACTTGTCCCACTTGGAGGAGCACTGGTGAGCTGTCAGGATTAGTAGCAGCAATTATGGGTGAGGCAGCACCTGTGGGAGACCCACACCGGGCCCAGAGCAAACAGCCCTGCATCTGGTCCCAGAGCTACCTATTCCCACCCCACCAGGCCTTGCCTGGGTGGTGCTATGCCTGGGGCACTTGTCTCCAGACCCACCCACACCCCAGCCAAAGGCCCAGCTCAGAGGCTCTCTCCTGTGCCACTTTCCCAGCTTCCCCAGCAGAGGTCCTCGTTCCTCTTTGGGCCCCCACAAAGTCCTGCTCATTCATCTGCTCAAATACCCACGGTTAGTCCTTCAGTACATGTATATTGAGGACCTAGTTGTGCCAGGCCTGGCCTAGGCACTGGGGACACAGAGATTCAATAACAACCACCATCACCTATTTATTAGTCGCTTCCTCAGAGACTCAGTGTTGGCCGAATGCAGAGGCTCATGCTGGCAATCCCAGCACTTTGGGTGACTGAGGCAGGAGGATCACTTGAGGCCAGGAATTTGAAAGCAGCATGGGCAACATAGTGAGACCCCCATCTCTACAAAAAAAATTGTACGCCTGAGCCCGCGGGTTTGCGACCTGCCTGGGCAACTTGGCGAGACCTCATCTCTACAATAAATCAAAAAATTAGCCGGGCGTGGTAGTGCACACCTGTAGTTCCAGCTACTTGGAAGGCTGAGGTGGAAGGATCGCCGGAGTCCAGCAGGTCGAGGCTGCGGTGGCCGGGAGCGGCCACTGCACTCCAGTCTGGGCGACGGAGTGAGACTCCAAATCAAAAAAAAAAAAAAAAAATTTTACAAAAATTAACCAGGTGTGATGTGTGTGTCTGTAGTCTCAGCTACTTAGAAGGCTGAGGAAAGAGGATTGTTTGTGCCCAGGAGTTTGAGGCTGTAGTGAGCTATGATCACAACACTGCACTCCAGCCTGAGTGACAGAGTGAGACCCCATCTCTAAAAAATAAAAATAATTTTTAAAAACTTTCAGTAATAATATTAATAACACAAGTAGGTCAGTCTAGGGAAGGGACTGACATGCAGCAGACAAGAACTCAACATTGATGAGATGGGAGGCTGAGTGAAGAAGTTTTGACTTGAATCAAGATGCTACTGTCTACACAGGAAGACGGTGGTTTGCCAGCCAGAAGACCCCTCTGCTCCAACTCCACCAAAGCAAACAGAAAGCATCATGTACTGCGTACAGGGACCAATTTACAATTACTCAGCCCCATCCTCCCACTCGGGGGGCCTGTGCCTCTTGCTCAGAGAACACATCTTTCTGGTGCCATGACATACCTCCCTGGGACAGAAAGAATTCGGGCCTAGTAGAGGAGGAGTCTCTTCCCAGGTGGATGCTGGTGAAGTCCAAGCTTGCCCCAGGGACTGGCTGGTACAAGAGCCACTTCGGAGTGCCCAGATCTCTAAGCGGAATCAGAACTGCCTAGAGCCTGGAAATCTGCATCTTTAAACCAGTTGCCCAGTGATGTAGGCAGTATCCAGGTGTGCGAACACTGGGGAGAAGGACAGTCCTAGGAGGCCATGTGGGTCACTCATACCAGCTATTTTGTTATTCCAGCAAAGCTTACTTGATGTATTTGCACATACTCACAAGTATGCCCTGATGACATCCCCAGAGACAGGACAACTTTTGGTCCTGGCATTAGTTTTCCAGATTTCTCAATTTGGGACCACACAACACTCAAGGGTAAAGGCGTAGGACCACATCCTCCTAATTATACAGAATAAGACATCACCATCATCAGCCACCTGACATATGGACACTGTATAGCTTTCTCCTTTAAAAATGTGAAATATTTTTCATTTTTTATGATAGAACATTTTCTTAAAATGTATTTTTTGCCTCCTTGCCTTTTTGAACCAAGCACAGTCCCTATAACTTTGTTACCCTTTTTTGGATAATTCTGGGTTATTGTGTTAATGCCCCTGTACTGACCAATAGCTGCCTCATTCTTGGCCCAGCAAGGAGCTGGGAAGAAAGTGAGATAAATCTTATAGAAAGAAAAGTTGCGTGCAAAGTCACCTATCCATCAGTTCCAAAATGGCAGATTCTAGGAATCGACAAGCAACTCATTTATCGAGTCTAAGTAACTCCAATTCAGAGAATCTGAAAATTGTTCAGTCACCACGTCTAAAACTCTTTGAGTCATTAATTCTAACCTGTTGACCTAGTAAATTCCAAATGTTGTGTAATTGGTTTCCTATAAATCAAAGTGAACCAGCTGCCAGATGTTCAGATTACTCAGGTTGCTAATAAAAACTTGTCAGTTGGAAGCAGGTTATTGCTACATCTTGTATACGGATGCACAAGCTATTGTTACATCTGGTGTAAGAATTCCTTTGTCTAGGGACAGCTGAACTATCATGTTGAACAACTAGTCAAAGTTCTAAAGAGTTTCAGCTTACAGATTACCCCTCTACATAGAACTCCCTGGACCTTTTAACATTGTATGCTTTTCAAAGTGTTTTCAAATCCATGACCCAATGTGAGCCACACAACATGCCATTTTACAGAGTGGAAAGCTGAGAGGTAGAAAAAAAAATGTCTTGCTTAAGGATGACCCCAAGTTAGTGGTGGAGCCAGGACTTGAACCAGGTCCTCAGACCTTGGCTTTTGAGGCAGTCCCACCAGCCTGAGCCAGCTCCCTGTGGGGATGGCATAGCGCTCCCCACGGAACCAGGACTGTGAATCTTCTCGGTGTTCCAGGGCCTTCCTGGTGCCCGACACCATAGACAGATCCCAGTGTGGGCAGTGACCTAAGTGTATTTCACGATGGTTCTCCTGAATCTCCACGTTAAGCCTGTGAGGGAGGCACCAGGAAGACCCCATCCTAGGCATGAAGAGGCTGAGGCATGGAGAGATTAGGGAGCTTGCCCCAGAGACATCGCTGCTAGGCCACGCAGGGGGCTATGTGTGCTGAATCAGTGTAGTGCCCCCTGCCCAAAATGGGGCCCAGGCAAGGCTTTATTCAGATCTCGGCCAGCCTGGCTGCCATCCTAGTGTGGGGAAGTTACCAGCTGGTTGCATCCACGGGCTGGCCCCAGTCCCCCAAGCCAGAGTGACAACCACAGGAGAGGTAGCTGAAGAGGGCCACACCCCAATGACCCAGGGATCATTCCATAGAATTCCAACAAGCTGCCCTGGGTGAGGATAGGCCCTGAGGGGAAGGAAGGAAACATCAATAAAACGCTGCAGCTGTGGGTAATAACATTCATAAGCACCACTGTGGCGACAGCACCACACAGCATGCTCAGTGCTTTCCAGATCTGTCATCCCCATAACACCCTGTGAAGACAGTGCTATGATTCTTGTCTTATAGGTAAAGTAACCGAGGCTCAGAGAATTTCAATGGCTGTGTCCAAGATCTCCCAGCTGGGAGTCAGGAGATCCCAGACTTTGCAACCCTTGTGTGTGGGACCCTGAGCCCACGTTGTCAACTACCATGTTAGAGTACTTCTCCTGCCAACTGTCCATGTGGCACATTTTCCCCATGGGGCAGTGGTCCCCAACCTTTTTGGCATCAGGGACTGGTTTCATGGAAGACAATTTTTCCACTGATGGGGGTAGGGGATGGTTTCAGGATGATTTGAGCACATAATATTTATTGTGCACTTTATTTCTATTATTATCACATTGTAATGTATGATGAAATCATTATACAACTTGCCATAAGAAAAAAAGAGGCATAGAAGCAGTAAATAAAATAATGGATGGACCTAGTGTACACTAAAATAAGTGTCGATTCTGACTTAAAGCTTGCCACCAGATGCAGCTGGACAATTGAAGGACATCAATTCACTTGCCACTCACTGATAGGGTTTTGGTATGAGTCTGCAAGCAGCTGATTTATGATGGTCTTTGTGCAGTCAAACCTCACTGGTAATGTTAATCTGTATTTGCAGCTGCTCCCCAGCACCAGCAACATCACCTCAGCTCCACCTGAGATCATCAGGAATTGGATTCTCATAAGGAGCACGCCACCTAGATCCCTCGCATGTGCAGTTCACTGTAGGGTGTGCATTCCTATGAGAATCTAACGCTGCTGCTGATTTGACAGGAGGCAGAGCTCAGGTGCTAATGTGAGCGATGGGGAGTGGCTGTAAATGCAGATGAAGTTTCGCTAGTTCTCCTGCCGCTCACCTCCTGCTGTGTGGCCTGGTTCCTAACAGATCATGGGGACCAGTACTGGTCCATGGCCCGGGAAATTGGGACCCCCTGCCATAGGGTCAAGATGGACAGACTGTTATGCCTCTTGTTTTATTTATTGATTTTGAGTTGGAGTCTCACTCAGTCGCCCAGACTGGAGTGCAGTGGCATACCCACGGCCACCACAGTCCTGACCTGCTGGGCTCAGGCGATCCTTCCACCGCAGCCTTCTGAGTGGTTGGAACTACAGGCATGTGCTACCATGCCCGGCTAATTTTTTGATTTATTGTAGAGATGAGGTTTCTGCCAAGTTGCCCAGGCTGGTCTTGAACCCCTGGGCTCAGGCAATCCTCTCTCCTCAGTCTCCCAAAGTGCTGGGATTACAGGCTTGAGCCACCATGCCCGGCCATTTTATTTATTTATTTTCCCATTTAATATGAGCTTTTCCACTTTGGTATTGATGGGAAATTGAAGGCCAGTGTCAGGGAGAAAAACTCTTTCTCTACTCTTTTTTTAAAAAGAGAGTGATGGGA